>NDXB01010364.1:122825-184958 GCA_002631895.1 Agapornis roseicollis
CCCCCTCCCCCCCCCCACAAAGCCCACAGAGACCAAAAGGCAACCATAGAGAGGCTACAAGAGTCTCATGCACTGAACAAGCTCATCCAACTCCCCTAGAGCAGGCAAATATATTTGGAAAGATGCATTTTGATAGCAAATACCACAGGTACCTTTACCCAGAGCAGGGGGTGCGCACACAATACGCAGCACAGTCAGGAAGGACAAATGCTGAGGAGGGAAGCAGAGCACGTACACCAGCAGCACAGAGCACAGCCCTACAGCCAACGAGGGCCGGGAAAGCAGCACCGCACCGAGGCAGTCAGGATCTACATCAACACTTATCAGTTCAGCCTTTCCATTTGCTGGCACTGAGCAATTGCACGTGTGTCCTCAGACTACCTCCTCAGCCTCCTGCACAGCCTCCTGCAGCCACAGCCTGGCCCTGCTCTGGTCACTGGGTATTGTGATCAGAGCGTCGGGCCAGGGTGACATTGTCCCCTCCTGAAGAGGAATGGTAAGTGCCTGCAAGCCCGCTCGTTTTATTCACTGCACAAGCACGTTTCCAACTGGGATAATCTCCATTAAACCATCTGCGCTCCCATCTTCGCTCGGCCCGCACCCGCTGGGCTGCCTGCGATGCTGCAGCATCTGTGAACCGGCAAAAGCGGATGCTGCATCCCTTTCCCAATCAGCTAAAAACCCAGCAGAGACTCAGACAGAACAGATGCACCTGGTAGCTTTGACACACTACAGAGCCAGGCTACCAGGAGTACCTGTGCCAGTGCCTCTTCTGAAAGGCGCACGGCTCCCCCTGATAGTTTAAAGCCATTTCCTTTCCATCGTGGGAAGGCACCATGCCCCAAACTGCCAGAAGAGGAGGGTTGAGATTTTAGCTACATTGGCTGCCCTGGTGCAGAAGAGAAGCACCGTGTGCCAGGTCATGAATGCATTTTGGATCAGACACTCCGAATGGCTGTTGATCCCCAGGATTTAATCTCATATTTATCTCATAGCTGCTTTCTAGAAACAGGGACTATCATGTCACATTCCTGCATCACTGCAACAGAGACAAGAGTTACGACGAAAGATTTCAAACTTCAATTTGCTACCCCTTCCCCATAGCCTATACAGAAGATGCAAAACCAACCCTCCTGCAAGCTGATAAACCAAGTTGCATTGAAGCATGAATTCAGCATGCAGAAAACTTGACCCTGTCCTTAGCATTGCCATCGAGACAGCCAAGGCACTTGGGAGTCACTTCAGCTGCTGAGGACATGACAGCATGGCGAGAGATGTGAAGCAAAGATAGGAAGCCATCGATCCGCTTTAACGGTAATCAGTGCTTGCCTTCAACAAGGTCGCAGGGTCATCTAACACATGCCTTTCTTCCAGCCAATTTGCCCTGTGTGGTCTTGCCCTCAAAGGCACGGAACAGCACAGTGTCTGGGTTCAGCTGTAACAGTGATTTTTCTCCTTCCTAGTAGCTGGTGTAGTGCTGTGGCTTGGATTTAGTCTGAGGATAACACTGATGATTTAGTTGTTGCTCAATGCTGCTTACTCTCATCAAGGACCTTCCAGTCTCTCAGGCACTGACAGTGAGAAGGGACACAGGAAGACGGAGGGAGCACAGCCAGGACAGCCAAAGGGGAATTCCATACCACATCACATCATGCCCAGGATATAAACTGGAAGGAGTCACTCAGAAGGATCAGGTTGCTGCTCAGGTTGGGCTGGGTGTCTGTCAGTGGGAGGTGAGCAATTGCATTGTGCATCACTTGTGTTTATTGTTTTTCCCTTCCCCTTTTTATATTATTTCCCCTTGTTATTTCCCTTATTACTATTATTCATAACAGTTTTATATTGGACTTCAGTTATTGGACTGTTCTTATCTCAACCCATAGGATTTTAGTCCTACAGTCTCAAAGAAGAGGCAAACATTAGCATCATATGATGGGATAGGAGTGAAAGCCTATTTCAGTATTTCCTGCACTTGCCTTCACTTATTTGTTTTGCAAGCCTTTATTTTACAAGGCAATTTACAAACAAGCAGCAAGACAACCGTTTGTTCAGACAAAGGTTAATAGGGGCCTAGTGGTCTCTGAAGACTCTGCAGTCACGCTTAGGTGTGAGATTTTGGAGTAGCAATAAAGATGCTTCTCAGACAAGCAAGTCTCAAGAGAAGAATTTAATCTGTCTAAATATTCTCATTATGTACAGAGTTTTCAGCTTCCATTCACAGTGCTCAGAGCAGACACAGCTTCCAGAGGCCTTTTTGGACCATAAAGCGTGAAATAGGATTTTTACATCAGTCATTGTGCCCCTTTCCACCCCCAGCTCAAAGAGTCAATGTTTGAAACGGGTTTTGTTGAAAAAAGCAGTGCTGGGAGAGAAAGAGCCGACAGGAGGAAAGCAGCACAGACCTTTGGCAGACTGGTGGTACTTGGCACGAGAGAGCTCCCTTTGGCACCATTTTTCCCAGAAAACCTCAAATAGATTATTTCTCCTTAGAAGTCCAAGATAAGGTTTTCTGTGGCGTCACGCACAGAGTAAGAAATGTAGCTCTACATCCGGAGATGTGCTTCACTGTAATGGGCAAGAGGTTCTAGTTACATGCCCCCCATCTTGCTCTTAAAAGTCACTTAGACCTAAATACATGTCTAAGATGAGGTGAGAAAACTAGAGGCAGGCATCTAGGACAAAAGGACTGATCCAAAAATTCAGCTGTTTTCTTTTGGGATCACAGTGTCCATCTGTCCCCTTGCCAGAAGGGAACACAGCCTGCAAAAAGAGACCTTGTTTGTCCACTGGAACATGGAACCTGAATTATTCCAACAAGCAAGTATTCATAAGGTGAAAAAAATCAAGAAAACAGAGCAAGTTCTCTGTGTGTATGATCTCCTGGGACCAAGAGAACAGCTACGCTCCTGATGCATCTCACCTCTCCTCATTTTCATGCTGCCTTCTGCCCCTCCGACAGGCGGGTTTCAGCCCTTCTTGCATGTTTAAAATTCCACTTCTATATAGAAGAAGCTTGGATAAAATTTTTAGAGATAATTACAGTGTTTTGCTATTAAATCTTTTGCTTGAAGTCAAGCAACTTCCTACCCCCATCCTCTCACTCCCAGGTTTCTCTCAAAGTGTAAGAGCTCAAAGTACTGCTCACTAGTTTCACATTGCTAACAGGACAGGGAACATATTAATCAGCACAGTCACTGCACAGGCAGCCCAGACTTGAAGGCAGGATCAGTACTATGGTCTGAATGTTTGATATCCCTCTCAAGGGAAGCCATCATCATTGTTTTCTAGAGAATAAAAGCACACAGGTCAAACAGGTCAAACAGGGAGTGGGACCAGCAGAGCTGGAGGTAGAACAAATCCCAGTTTACTCCCATACTCATCCAGGAAAAAGCATTAGAGACCTTAACAGAAAAGCACAACCTGTGGGTAATGCCAACACCCAGGAGGGTCCTGAAAATAGTGAATGTGGGAATCACCCCCCTCCAGTAACCCACCACAGACTGGTATGTTCCAGTATGTGAAGAGGGCCTACAAGGATACCAGAGAGGGATTCTTCATCAGGGGTTGCAGTGACAGGACAAGAGGTGATGGCTTGAAACTTCAACAGGGTAAGTTCAGGTTAGATAAAAGGAAAAAGTTCTTTATTGTGAGGGTGGTGAGGCACTGGCACAGCATGCCCAAAGAAGTGATGAATGCTCCATCCCTGGCAGTGTTCAAGGCCAGGCTGGACAGAACCTAGGATGCCATGGTTTAGTGTGAGGTGTCCCTGCCCATGGCAGGGGTTAGAACTGGATGATCTTTGGGCCCTTTCCAACCCAAACCATTCTATGGTTCTGTGTTCCCCCCAAAACAATCCCTGTCTACGTCTAAAAAGGGCAGGAGAAAAGCCCCAAACCACTTATCTCAATTCCTGAGCAGCAAAGGATTAACGACTACCAAAGACTTTGCAGATATTTATTCTCCAAAGCCATACGAGCAGACAGGCAGAGGGAAAAGCTCCTCTGAGAGCTATGTACACAGGCAGCAAGTCTAATGCTTACACAGCCTTCATTTATTCTTTTTTCCCAAGTCCTAACAACAATTATCTTCATGAATTATAGACATAATATCCGAGAGATGCAGGCAGTAATTAATGTCTGTCTGCCTTTTCTGACTAGCTCCTTCTGCTGGGTCAGAGAGAGTTATTGAAATGCAGGAAGGAAATCTTCCATCTCCTGGAAGTTTTAAAGAAACAGACTAAGACACAATTTAATAAAGCAATAATATTTCTCTTCAATAATTAACTAGGCTTTGACATTCACTAATATTCCCGAGGCCCAGCTCTTCCTTTTGCAATAACGCTGGGACAAGTGCACTCAAGAACATGATCCCCTGAATGGCTAAAATGGGATAATTGAAAATTGCTTCAGATACCCCTTGCCCCTGGACTTCTCTGCACACACATGGCCACAGTGATTCCTTTTCCCTAGAATTCTCACCGAGACGCTTAACAGAAGCCACACCATGCAACACCTGCACACCTCCCTCTTCTCCTTTTGCCCTACTAACATCTGTCTTCAGGTACGAGCACTCAATCATCCCCAAGCTCAAGAGAAGCAGTTTATTATCCTTTGGGAAAAACCTTGGTTTCACAACAGAACCACAGCAATAGACAATGCTAAACTAGACAAAACTATTGCTAAAGCAGCATGTAGCACTGGGTGATGTTTAAGTTGGTTGTTTCACCATCTCTCAGGAAGCAAATTCTCTTGCAGCATGAACAGTTTGATTCACAAATAGAATGCACTCAAGAGAGTTTAATATACTCCAGTCTATTGACAACAACTACTTAGCCAGCCACTGGAAAAAATCCCACCCTTTAGTGTGTACACATCACCTGCTTAAGCAATATAAGACTACACAACAGTAAGAACTCTACTTAAACTAAGAACTCTACTTAAACTCAGAACCATTTTGACGGCCACCAAATTAAAACGCAGCCACATCACCAAGAATAAAGAGGGGATCTGTGGCCAAAAAGGTCAGACTGAACTAGAAGTTTCACACCTCTGTTGTTCACTTGAGTCACACTATCTCTACAGGAAAAAATCCCTGTCCACTAGAAGCAAAGTTTCAATGGGAATAATGGTGATCCCAGCTTCAGAAACTCACCAGATACAGTCTGTAAGCATCAATCCGTCGAATTGGCCCCCAGCACTTGTCTGTATCATTGTACTTTGTGCCATCTTCAACACTGCAAGAATGGTTGCCAGTGGCACTGCTGAGAAAGGAGGAAGAAACAAAGGACAGTCATTAACTCCAAGTAGATGCCTTTCCCTCTCCTGCATTCAGGACAGGAGAATGATCAGAAGCCTGAAATGTGCATTCCTCCTCTCCTCTGTCCTTTTATTTTCTAGGCTAACAGAGCAAGTCGCTGAGTACCATACATTGAAAGGCAAAGTCCTGAATTGCCTCCAGTCACTTACAAGCTTGGTCATTGAACTAGGAAGTTAAGGTCACTGAGGTCTTTCATTCCCATGTCATGAGTTCAAATCTAGCCCAGATTTGATCAAACCAATCACCTTCATTATCTGTTTTGATGAGAAAAGAACTGGGCTCAGTCCAGAGCTAAGTCCGTGTAATGCTATCACTCACTGATCACAGTCTTGGTAAGCATCACACCTCTCATCTCTTACTCTAAGAGACAGAGAAGCTAAGATCCCGCACAGAGCACTGCCATCTAACTGCTGAGCAACAAGTCCCATATCTGCAGGTGTTGAAGCTGCAAGTACTCCACACCTGAGGACTCATCTGAAATGAGGTCAACTACTTTTCAGGCAGGCAGCCGGCACTCAGGTGAGGAACATAAACCAATGTCACCTTCCCACCCACAGGTGATGCTGAGCTGTCTCCACGCCATTCTTCAGAAAGCAGAGCTGATCCCAGTCACCCCATCAAATCCAAAAATCTGCTCTTTCCTGTGTGAGCCACAACCCCACAGCAAAAAGTACACTTACCAGGTCACTTGCATGAGAGAGACTGGTACAGCTGCTGCGTAGATTGCCAGGTCCCCATAGAGGTAGATGATTATGCAGAAATAGAAGAGGTTGACACCCACTGCAGGAAAAGGAAATATTGTCCAGGCAGCAGAGCACTTTAAATACAGCAAACTAAGTCTTTGAAAATACATCACCATTTGCCTCCATCGTTTACTTCTTTCTGCAACAAACTGCACCCAAGGGTCACATCAGCAGCTCAGGGAACTTAGCCACAACACAGAAACTGATAGGACACGAGGTGCCTCAAAGCTCGACTCTGCCTCCTTCACACTTAGCCCTGACAATAGACTCTCTGGTTCAAGCCCCTGTTCCAGTCACTGGTCAAGACCAACAGGTCTCAAGTTATCTGCCAGATGAAGCTGTCAACATGGAAGAGCTGCAGGCAAACATCTAGGTGATGCTCACAGACCTGGTGTCAGCACAGCCTGGCAAACAGTGAAATGGAGAGAAAAGCCTTTAGTGTCTGCTGATTCCAAACCCTCTGCCTGCCAACCTGCAGGACCTTCACAGTAGGGATTTGGCCCTGCAGAGCTCAGGTTCCACAGGGTTGAAATGGAGCTGCTCTGGGAGGTGCCTTAGCATCAACTGCTTGAGCCAAGGTTCAAACCTGCAAAGCCCTCTTATCCTACTGCCATGGTGTTCACTGTTCCTGCCCCTGACTGTTTTCTTTACTGCTTTAAAACCTTGTTTTGTGTTCACCTGTGAGATTAGAAAAAGTCTTACACAAGTTAACTGTGTGCACAGAACAGCCTCAATGGGGCAAACCAAGACAGTGCTGTGGGGGGTGAAAATCTGCAGGGATTCAGAAAAGCTTGATGAGTCCCTTGGATTCTTTTCTTCCAAGCAACTCAGTATAAATCTCACCAAGAAAGAACAAACTGGAACATATTTTAGTTCAGAGACAGGCGAGTTACAAAAACACAGAAGTGAAAAGCCTCAGATTTGTTTCATTTAGGAAGTAGACATTGATGGAAAATAGCTCAAGGAACCTGTCTACACTTTGAAGTTGCGATGCCACCTGATGCTTAATCCTAATGCAGCTTGAGCAAATCAATTCCCATCCTCCAGCCTTGCATGTGACAACTATCAAACAAGGGCAGCAGTGCTGCAGGAATGCAGAGAAATATCTCTACAGTGCTTGGATGCCCTGAAGTTTCACCATCACACTGCCCCTGGATCTCTGCATGTCAGGATAGCCATTCTTCTTTGTTTAAATAAATCACTCAATATGCTGAGCCTACTTAGCATAACACATGGCTAAAAAAAGGCTCTATTGGGAAAGCAGCAATAAAACTTCCCTGTTTCTGTAGAGCCACACACTAAGCCAGGATTTTAGAGCTGTTCCTCATTTGAACAGACAAATGAAGATGTTATAGAAATTGTCAGATCATTTCATGCTGTTCCCCCCTTGTTCTCTTCCTCTGTGAGACATTTAAGATGGTGTCAGAGTTAAGGAGTCTCTGTGTTGATCTGAATATGGCAACAAATGACCTACCGGTAGCTCTCTACAATTTCCCACTGAAAAGGGTTGAAGGTTATAGCAAACATGTACCATAGAACAGAAGCTGCAAGACACCCTGAAGCACAGGGTTATACACACGCAGATAGAGAGTCTGCTTTGGGATCTGCTACTCATCTTGGGTACTCCCCTGGAATAAGTCTAACATGACCAGGTAAGCTCCACCAGCACCATCACATACCCGCCAGCACACACCGTATCCTCGTTTCAGTGCAGGCTTCTCTGTGGAAAGTCCAGATGACATTCCTCTCCCAATCTCCTCCTCTCAAATGCAGGAAGACTTTAGCATCAGTTCTTTTATAAACTGCCTCTGACCCTCCCTGATCAATACTTTCATTACTGGACACAAAATGGGGAGGAATAAAAGAAAATCAATGACTTCCTGTGAGGAAACAGCATGGTGCATGTGCCTAGAATCCATCACCTCAATAAATCACTGCTTGGTCTCAAAAGAAAGCACCCAACACTGCACCTTAAAAAAGCAAGCAGTTCTTCGGAGCCAGCTCTTTGAAAGAACACACAAACCATCACAGCCTAAACCTGAGTCAGCTCCCTTTAAGAGAACAGACAGTTTGAAATTGAGATTTATCCCCAGCTTACCTCCCAGGACTGCAGATTCAACTGCTGTCAGGTTCTTGAAAATAAAAATCAGTCAAGAGAAAGCAGCAGAGAACTCATTGGAAATCAGAGGCTTTGAGGTCTCCTGCAAAGCTTTTCACCAGCTTTTCCCCCCCAGGAAGGCTGTAAAGCCCTCAGACACCCCAGGTTTGGATTTTTGCTTTGTATGTCATGAGCAAAAACCCACCCAGACATTGGCTAGCTGTGAAACTGCAGAGGCTGGTGCCTGGAGCCAGGGCTTCTCCAGTGCAGCCTGGTTTCTCAGCACTAAGAAGGACCGGTCACTGACAAACTGCCCTTACTGAAGGCCTTTCTGTGCAACCATCACTTCATCTGCAGAGGGAGGTGCTTCACTTGTCTCTTTGCAACCACCACTCAGCGGACCAGAGGGTGTCTCTGAACAGCAACAGACTAGGGATGGAGCCTCATTGCTGAGCACAGAGGATGGGAAAGCAGAAGAGGACTTACAGATGCCTTAGACCCTTTGTGCTGGGTGCACCTCACCTCATTTGGAAGCCACAAGTTGTTGCACAGAATCAACAGTATCACAGACTGGTTTGGGTTGGAATGGACCTTAAAGTTCATTCAGCTCCAACCCCCTCTCATGGGCAGAGACACCTTCCACTAGAGCAGCTTCCTCATTCAACCTGGATTTGATGATGGTTTCAAGCCATAGTCTGCTGTTCCAACTGCCTTCCTGCAAAAGGATTCATCCTTTTTCCCTGGGGAGGATCCCCAATACAGAAATCAGATAACTCTGGCTAAAGCAACATTAAGACAGAGGATTAAGAATTGAAGAGTCCTAAGCAGTTTATATCACTTAGCTAAATGGTACATCAGTGCCTGACAGAGAGGACGTGTATTTCCAGCACCCTCTACAGGCTGAGCAGCTGCCAGCAGCAAGGACTAGAAGGCAACTCCTGGCTGGCTTTGGGGAGTCGTAATCACCTCTCCTGTGAAGCACATACAAAGCGGGAGCCTTCTGGAGCTTGCTAGCAAGAGTGCTCTGCCTCCTTGCCTGCTGTGATCCTGCCCTCCTGCAGCTTAAAAGGCTTCTACAGCTGAATCCTCAGCAATACTGCTAAGACCTGTTACATGGTGCTTACTCAAAGCACTTCCCAAATATCACTCCCCAGAGGATGAACAACAGACAGGGAAGTGTTCCCAGTGACAAAGCACACAAGCTTTGAAAGAAAGCTTGCCTAAAGTCAGAGAAACCCAGCACTCAAGGCAACAAGACATTCCTAGTCCTGTTTTGGACCAACCCCAGTCTCCAACCCACACTCAGGCCACGTCACCTCTCCTGTGACCAGAGAAGTGGCAGCCTGATCCCAGGTGGATTATTTTGACAGTTCTAAGTGAATTAAATCTACAAAGGCCCAGAAGAGGCATGCAGGGAAATTAAAAAGGTTTTTTTTCCAATTGGACTTTTAAATCAGAAATGATCTCGTTCAAAGACTCCTCACTTTAAGCCCAGCTGTCCTTCAAAGGCAACGGACTTACACAGGCATAAAGCTGATGTAACATAGTGGAAAAACCCAGCCCATTATGTCTTTGTGAGGTGGCCAGTGAACAAGAGAAAATGTCACTTTCCAAAAGAAATGGGGCCTGACAGGCTCAAAACTGCAAAGCCGTTGTGTCTCTGATGGTTTCCTGGCTCTGCACAGCATTTCAAACTGGTTTACAAGTTTCAGGATACCCAATGCTGCAGTTTGCATTTCTATCGTATGCAGCAGTGGATATGGCTTTATTGCAGTATAGTTACAAGTTTGCTCCCTGGCATACAAGAGACATTCAAAAGCAGTAAGACAAGACAGCTCCCTATCAAATGCACACCTTTCAGCCCTTCACATCCCAGCAGCTCTCTTGGTGACTTCCCAGACACAAGCAATTCTCAGAAGCTCTCCCCAGCAGTGTCTCTCCTTCAGATTGATGCAGGGCTCAGGGCATCCCAAACACCTTGTTCTCAAATGCTACAGCCAAGATGGAACTAGTGAACTCTACAGCTGGGCTCTACTGCTTTAGACAGTGGAGATCACAGAGGACAGACACACTTCAGAGTCCAGTTAAGGGCAGTCAGAAAACCACTGACTTATGCTTATCTGTCTCCAGGAACTCTGGACCCATAACCTGCAGTATTTTGGTTAGTTCCACTACACCACAGTGCCCTCCCTTTTGTGCAGGTTCAGGCCACATGGCCCATAAATCATCTGCTTTGTGGAAACACCACACAGGGATGAATGCAGTCCACAGAGAGAGGAAATGATGCTTTAGGGTGGAATCGTCACAAACTCAGGATGAAAACCCACACCGTGAAGCATGCAAAGTAGGGAAAAGCCATACACACGTGTGCCAGAGGAGCTGAAGGGACTGCTAAAATCATGAGTTCCTTACCTTTGTTGAAGAACATGGAAGCCATCTGGCCCATTTCTACCCTCTCAGTAATTTCAAAGATATTGGGGGAGCCACGTCTCTCTGCAAGTTGAAAACAAGAAGTGTTTGAACCCTTCAGTAAACCCAGAGGCCAGACTGAAGACACTCAGGAAGCTCTAGCAACAGTTTGAAGGACAGTGTGTACCACTCACACCTGCAGAGTCACTGGTTCAATTACTCTGCCAAAGCTAGTTTAAAAGTGTTTCAAAAATAAGATGTTCTCATCTTAGTGACCTACAAGGAAGAGATCTTTATCAGACTGCAAAAGGCAAACTGAATTCTCAATGAGTCTTATCTTGCAAGTGCTAAGGACTGTGGGAGGGAAGCATGTGGAATTCAGGGTGAAATGGACAGAAGAGTCCTTCCTGCTCCACTTCCTGGAGCCCACTGGGACAAAGTCTACAGACGAGATCTCAGACGCAGAGAAAGCATGAAGTGGGTACTTACGAACTGACAGGATAGGTCGTGTCTCTGCTCGCTCGTAGCCGTCTTGGAGGAGAACATCAGTGTCAGATACACCAGAGGAAGAATCCTCATCCTCATCATCCTCCTGGAAGAGAAGCCCAGACCTCTCTGCTGAGATGTCTGTTACCCACATTACTGGCTGCCATGGTCTCACTTCCAGAAACTCAAACGAAGGTCCCAAACAGGGATAGGCAGGACATGCAAGCAAAGGCAGGAAGCCTTCAGATGCTGCAGGGAGCAGAAGTGAGGTCTGTCTCCCAACTCCAACCCACTAACATACAGGCAAGGATCTAAATGAATGCAAACAATGCCTCACACTGATCTAGAAAAGCCACTAAAGACAGGATCCAAAAAGCCGCAGGTAAGTTTTACAGCAAGAACATACTTCACAACTATCCATTCCCTGGGATACAGCCCAAGTGACAGCAAGGATGCGCCAGCCTGTCCCAGTTAAATGACCCAAGATCAGTAAGGATTTATAGACCTCAGCACACTCCAAATGGCACCAATATATCGGCTGCCACCTCTCCACATTCACTGAGCAGCGCTTCTGGGCAAGGCGAGCACAATCAGTTAAGAAATGGGAACAGCACAAGAGATTTTTCAAAGCAGGAGCAGAAAATCCTGTCTTTAATGAGCAACCCCACAGGGAACTAACAGCCCTATTTCATATGGCAAAATTAAGTACAGTGGAAATTTACTCCTTTAGAGTTACTAATGAGGCAAAGGTGCAGAGGAATCTCAGGCAAGGCTTACATGATAGAAGAGCAAGAGAAAGCCCACACCAACCTTGCGTTTCTCCATTCTCTTCCATCTCAGCTGGGCATTTGCAGCAGCCATAGCTTCCACCACAAAGGTTGTAGTCATATAGCTGGAGAGAGAAACTCAATTGGTATCAACAGTAATCCAGAACTGTCACAAAAGGGAGATGAACAATTATTCCCATCTGTTAGAGCAAACAAACCAAGACAACCCTTTCACCTGCTCCACACACACACTGCATTGTTGGTACAGTGTTTCATCTGTTTGCTGCTCCCCCCTGTTTTTCAGATGAAGGTGTCAAGCAGATAACAGAATGCAGTACAATACAACATGCCTTCAGATATGAGAAGACACTTTAAGTATCTGTAAGGCACCTTCCTCATGTTTCTGAGGGGTTGAGAAAGGCAAGAGGATTTCCCCATTTGCTAGAAAGCAAGCTTCCTTCCTCTTTTTAGGGTCAAGGGCAAACACAGTACTATGCTGAAGCTTACCTGTTAGGGCCTGTGGCAAAGGTACTACAGTCCAATAAAGAATCTTACAAATGGCATCAGAAGCAAAGCAGCAATCCAAGAGCAAGGAGCAGATCATACGTGTATGCAAATGCACTTTGCTGGAGGCCAGGGGAAAAGCTGTCCAGCAAGACAGAGAGAGCCACTAATGGGAGGAGTATCATTACCTCAGCTAAAAACAGTCCTTTAATACACAAGCAAACCAACCAACCTTACGTCAGCCTTATTTAAGACTCTAAAGTGGTTTCTCACTGCTTCAGGAACCAGACTCACTCAGCAAGTTCAAATGAGAGATTAGTTGTGCAAGAATAAGAGCAAGCAGCCCTGTCCTGAAGCCTGATTTCTGCTTAGGCTCTTCTGGCACTTGGAGGGTCCCCAGCAAGCACAAGGAAGTCACAAGCACCAGAACAGAAGCAACAGGGCAGCACAGCTCCCAAGGCACATAGCTTCACACTGTGTCTTCTCAGTTTAATCCAGAGCACTTTTGGCATGCAGGTTCAGAGGTTTGTGCTCTTCTGCTGACCCTGAAGGACTGTCAGCTGGTGCTGAGTGTCATACACTGCATTTACACTGTTAAACTAATGCACCTAAGAGGAATTGCTTCCAAAGGTCCCAATTACTTGTACTCCCACAGTTTATATTTTATTAAGCCTTTGCAGCATTCAGCTTTGAGGTGGGGCAGTTACAAGCATTACTACAACCAATACTGACCATAGAGTACCTCTATATAGCAGCACCTATCAGATCCAAAAAGCACTGCCTCCAAATCAAAGCTGGTTACTGACAAGAATGGAACATCTAAATTCCATCTGCACAAACACCAGGAGGGGATTTTGGTTTATTTTACTTTAAAACCAAGCAGGGATTCAGAGCCTGTTAGAATATAGCAATTCTATTAATAACTACTTAGACATTCGTGCTGTATCAACAGCCTCCAGCTCCACCTGCTGCTCCAGCAGGGAGACATCTGGGCAGAACCTCATGGCAAGCCAGCATGGAAATCATGAGACTAGCTCCAAGGTCTCAAGCAGGAAAGGTTTGGAAGGGGATAAAACAGGCCCAGCTATAGAGTAATTTGGTTCCCTGACACTCTTGCAGTTGCCCAGAGCATTGCCAGAAGCCAAGAGAAAGCTAATACAACAGGTCTGCACCATATCTGCAAGTCACAAGTGCAGCAATGACCCTGTGTCATCTGTGACCTGGTCAGTGCTTGGGGAACTGATCCAGGACAAAGGCAAGAGTGGGATGTACCCACAGTGAGGACAATGTCAAAAAGGGAAACTGGGAAATATGAGACTCTGGACTGGAAGAAAAGCCTTTTCCATCAGTCAGGAAGCAGAATGTATCACCATATTGCGGCATCCCTCCAAACAAGGTCCACAGGCAACACAGCTGCCAATTGCAATGCTCAAGCACCAGAGGTACAGGCTCACTTAGCAAAGCACCAGAAGCCTTGGCACTGCCCTTACAACTCCACCCAACTGAACCTCCCAACCTTCCAAGGCCACATACTCACATCTCACCTCATAAATCCCAGGAACATGAGGAGGACAAGGCTGATGAGCCACCCTGCTGTCGCAAAGGCCTTCGGCATGGTCAGGGCTCCTGTTCCAACGATGAGGTTGAACATGTAAACAAGACCAACCTGAAATCAATCACATAATCCAATATGAGAGCTTGCAGTCATGCCAGAGATCATCCCAGACACCTCACATATGTACTGATTTAAATAGAGAGAGCAATCTTTGAGCAAGCAAGGTGGTAGCAAGCCCATGCTACAAATACAGGTAAGAGGGGACTGATAACCAAAGTGAATGTCACCATGTTTCCGGAGAAACTGATATTTACCTCCATCTTTTTAATTATTTCTAATGTGTTTTCTTTCTAGCTTTTAAAGTTAGAAAGGATGTGAACTGTTTCTTTGTTTTCAAATCCACTGCCTTTTATCAGAAGGGTCTACACTATGGGTTGGGGTCTGTCCTTATTTTCTGACTTAAACCTAAGTAGTTAGGCTCAGTTTTAGTGTGAGGTGTCCCTGCCTATGGCAGGGCTGGATGATCTTAAGGTCCTTTCCAACCATAACTATTCTATGATTCTATACATAAGTTACCTTTCAGAATCTCTTGTTCCTCTTTGTTTAGTCAAGCATAAAACATCCAAACATAACTCTAACTCAAAGCCTGCTCACTATTTTAACACACTCTGAAGAAGAGATTTTACTTCTGAAGGGAAAAGATTTTCTCCTCTCTGCCAATGAGCTTTTTTCTGCCTCAGGGCAAAAGGTAACTGTGCACCTAGACCGGATCCCCCTGGACTATAAATTCAGTTGAACTCAGGGCCAAAAATTGCCTCAAAGTTGGTTTGTTTGGTTTTCATACATACATATATAGGTCAGAGCCTCTCTAGGGGCCAGCCAATAAAGAACTGTGTCAGAGTACACTTTACTAGCTGTGGAACAAGTAATATCAGGAGAACTATTCCCTGTGAGCACTCCTGCCCTTCTTTCACAAACATAAACACAGCAAATTCATCTTCTGACCAGTCCCCCAGAATGATAAGAGTCAGCTATTGCAGCTTGCAGGAAAGCTCTTTCCATCCAGCTGGCAGAGCTCTCATTCCTCAAGTGCCCAGGGCCACACTCTGCAGTGAAGGACTCCTGTAAAAGCACCTCAGGTGATTCTCCTTAACTTTGGTCAAGTTGAGAGATGAGAGTGGTACCTGTGTTCAATCTGGCTAAAAACCTTCATGGAAAGATGAGAGTCATAGCCTTTGCAATGAGGCACTAGGAAATTCATGCAGCACTAGCATAACAACATAAGAGCAGATGACACTAATCCTTTAGGGTCTGGATGCCCCAGTTATGGTCTTATTCTCTGTCTTCTCAGTTGTGACCTGTTTCTGCAGCCTAATATCCAGTTCTGCTAAATTCAATCATTAACATAGGGATGAAAGTTTTAAAGCATTTGAAAACCAACACACGGGTTTCAGGACTGGTTCTATATTTAGTGAATTTACTTTAGAAAGAAAAACAAAGAGAGTTTGCCAAGCACTGTTTTTAAGAGCCGGCACTATATGAATACTTGTGGCTATGAAAACCAGTAATTCCAGTAACATAGGAAAGTACTAATTCGCCCTGCAATTTCACAGAACACCACATTACAAGGAAGAAACATCCCGATTACTCATTTCAAGCCAAGTGGTTTAAAAGCAATTAGTACAACAGCTAAAAATAAGTAAACTTTATATAATGTTTTCCCCTGGGTTTCTTAATGCAAAAAGAAAGCAGCAGCTTCAGTGCCTCACACACACCCATGTTTATGCTAGCTTCACAGCACAATTAGGGAAAGCATAATGGAAGTGAGTAGAAGGATGCAAGAGCTAGTATGGGATATGAAGCTCTTTTAAAGACTTTTATAACTATACCTTAAGCAGACATTATTCCCTTATATAAAGGGTGACCTGTAAGCATTTTTAATTCCCTGTAGCCACCATCATCTCTTGAAACACTGAGGCTATGTCCATAGTGAGGCAGAAATGAAAACACAACGTTGAGAGAAGAGGATCTGGAAAACACTTGTAAGCAAACCCACAATGAGCTATACTTACATAGGGAGAGTAAAGCTCTCCTGTATCCGTGATGCCGCCAGCCATGCTGAACGCAGTGGAGAGGCTTGAAGCAGAGTGAGGAGGGTGTTTTCAGGAGGGTGCTTTCAACTTCTTTTGCCTTTAACCTTAGGAAACATCATGAAGCTGCGTTAGCTTTGTCACAGGAAGAACTCGCAAGTCAGCTTTTGCCCAGCAGTCTTGTGATGTTTGAACAAAAAAGGGTTTCAGCAGGACTTTGTGCTCTGGATGCAGCCCACTCACCAGCACCACTTGGGTCAGCACTAAAGCTCTGCTACCCGTTAAACCAGTTTAAAAGGAACCAAAAAGCCCTGCCCTTCCACAGCATGTGATGACCAAACTTTTCCTTCCCTAAACAGCCAGAGGGGCCGTTTCAGACACTAAAACCTCAAGAGGAAGAATGCTTGCCTTGAGGATGAGCTCACACCACTGCTTCTCATGCAGCTACTACTCATAATAGCAGGTGTCTCCTGCAAATCAAAGCAGGAAAACCAGCCCACAGCCTCCTTTATAATCTCAAGGAGAAAAATAAGCAGACCTATGAAAAACACCCCAAGATGTTTTGTTACACACACCAAGGTTTCCAAAGCAGAAGTACTTAGGGAAGGTCACGTTGTGTTAATAAAACTACAAGGGGAAGTGAGGCACCAAGCCTTCTGAAAGGTTTCAGAGTCAATAATTAGCCATAGTTGAATTGATTAAGAGCTTTACCAAACTCCTTATACTTCTACATGGTTCTACTTTGTCATGCCAACTGGGGCAAACCGTCAGCACAGCTTCACAAGCTAAAGGGACCAAACAACCCATGAGCTGTATAAACACGGGCCCATGTATAAATACACCCCCAGATGACAGCAGTCCATCAGCATCACTGCTCACAGCGGTCACAACTCGGCCGGCCCTCAGGGGGAGAGGCCAAACACCTTCATCTATCCCAAACCCGCACTCCAGCCACCGAAGCCGGGCTCAGCAACCCGCGACAAGGCAGCGAGACCACGGCCACGCCAGCACCCACCCTCGGGATCAGCGTGCTCCTGCCGGGCACCCACCCCAATCCGGAGCGGCCCTGCCAAGGCCTCCAGAGCCCCCCAGCCCTGCCGCTTCCCCCCCCCACACCCCTACCCCGGCAATGCCGCTCACTCTCCCCGAAGAAGCTCCCATAGACCCTCACACAACACCAACACGTCTCCCATCTCCCCGGGACCAGCAGACCCCACCGGGACCCGTCCGGCCCTCGCCGTGCCCCGCCGCACCCCTCACCTCACACCGCGACCCCCGGCTCCACATCGCGGGGCGCCCACGGAGCATGCGCTCAATACGGAGGAGGGGGGGCTGGAGGGGGAACCTTCCGCACACGTGACCGGCTGCGGGGCGGGGCCATGATGACAGCGCCGCTCCGGTTGTGCGCTTGCGGAAGGGCGACGGGGCAAGGTAGACATGGCCTCCGCGGCCGGGGCGCTCAGCGGCCGGCTCTGCTTCCCCTCAGCCCCCATGATGTCCCTTTAGCCCTATCCCTCTCAGCACCAATGTCCTGTCAGCCCCCATCTCCCCTCAGCCTCAGTGTTCCCTCAGCCCCGATCCCTCTCAACCCCGATCTCTCCTCAGCCCCGATCTCCCCCCAGCCCCGATCTCCCCCCAGCCCCATCTCCCTCCACCCCCCGATGAAGTGCTGTGTTAAACACGAAGCGTTAAGTGGCCCCCGGCCACCGTGGTGCCTCCGAGGGCACCGACAGAGCCCTGCCCTGGGTGGGGGGAGCAGGGGGATGCTGTTGGTCGCTGTGTGAGGGGATCGGTGTGAGCTGCGCACAGGGAAAGTCACCGCTGCTGCATCCCGAAGGGCTCCAGGGATTCCTGAGCCATCCCTCGGCCTTGCTGGAGACACGGAGTGGGTGCTGACTGCAGAGGCCATGAAGATTAACCAGAACACGGTGCTGCGAGGAAAGAGGGCAACCCTGGTGCCGTACACGTCTGAGCATGTGCCCCGGTATGTGGCTCGTGTCCTCCTCTGGTGCTGTTGCACGGTCTGATCTCACTTCTCAAAGGCCATGTGGTGGCTTGGCTGCTGCAGGGCCCTCTTCCCCCTGGGAAACACACAGCGGGAGGAGTACTTAGGAAAGCTATCAGTTCTGCCCTTCATGCCTGACTGCAGCATCCCTGACAGGTCTGTGCTCTTTGCCAGGCCTGCTGACAAAGAGGGCTTCATGTGTGTGCCCATGGAAAGGGAAGAACCTGGCTGTGAGTGGGCCACCAATAGTTCTCTTGCTCGTTGATGTCTTTCCCTAATGACAGTGGAAGAGCAAACCTTCAATGTGTAAAGCCAGATGGATGTTTGATAAATTAGAAGCAGGCATGGAGGCAATTTGTACAGTGCTGACCCAGGCAGCTGCAGCCTCAGCACAAAGATGCCAGTATTAGTCTTTTTGTCAGTGTCCAGGAGATGCTCAATCAATCTCAGTCAGGATGAAATGCGTTGGAGCTCAGTGCTCAGTACTTTTAAAGACATCAGTCACTCTTCAGACAAAGCCACAGGATGGCCAAACTTGGTGCATTTCCACAAAGAACACCAATTCCTGTGTTGGATAAGGGAGAGAGGCTTGTGGATGCTTTTTAAGTTGCCATAAATGCCAGGCTGGTGTTTCCAGAACCAGCTTATGACAGTCTGATCCTCAGAGCACTCATGGAAATCAGACTATGGTGCAGCAGCTCAGGCAATGATGTGGTTTTGGGTCCCGTTGCCAGGTACCACGAGTGGATGCAGTCAGAGGAGCTGCAGCGCCTGACAGCCTCCGAGCCCCTCAGCCTGGAGCAGGAGTATGAGATGCAGCGCAGCTGGAGGGATGACACAGACAGTGAGGACCTTAAACACTTCTGAAGGGGGGGTGGGAGGAGGGAGCAGGTCCCCTCTGTCCAATGAAGGACCCACAGTGGGCTGAGAGCACCCGGTGAGTGGGTTCTACCTGCTTTGAACTGCTTTTCTGCTTATAAGTGGTCTCTGCTCAGGGAAGTAGAGAATGTCTGGGGCTGCTGATGTCCTTTTTGTGCAGGTTTTCAAAGATTACAGTGATTTACTTCCCCCAGTTTATGTGCTGAGCTGCTCCTGCACAGTCAAAGCTCCCCAGGTCTGATCATCCTAAAAAGGTAGAAAGGAGTTGTACTTTTCCTTGAGAAATTGAACTGCTCTGGAATTACCCTGTTGAGGTGTGCTGGAACTGGTTCCCTGGCTCTCCTACAAGCAATGAATCACTGCCCATAAAAGCCTGGTAGAAATATAGCAAGCCAGAAAATAGTGAGGCTGACAAAGACCTCAGTGTGGAGCATTTGTCTTAGCTGGCATTAGAAGCCATACTTAAAGCAGCAGTAATACAGACTAGATGAATCACTAGGTGTCAGCCTCTTGTGCACCACACAGTTCTTTGCCTGAACTTGCAGCTGAGTGAGACAAGGCAGGGAGACCTCAGGCTGGAAGTTTCCATGCTCTTTAAATAAGCTGTTTGTAGCCTTGGTGCCTGCACCACCGTCACAAGGGGTCTTCAAAACGTGTTGTACATCTCGATGGATGGGAGCAGGCACACTGGTATGGGAAGCTCAATTCTAAGCTATTCCTCATTGTTAACACATGGAAATCTGTTGTTCCTCCGTCCATTGCATGCCTTTAATTTCATCCTGCAGTAATTTGTGCCCTGCAAACTCTGCTATGGTTTTGTTTTGCCCAGAATGTACCTTCATTGTGCTGGACACGGAGCAGTGGCCCGGGCAGGCGGATGAGGACTGCATGGTGGGGGACGTGAATCTCTTCCTCACTGACCCTGAGGATCCAACTTTGGCTGAGATTGAAATTATGATTGCAGGTCAGCATTTGTGTGCTGAAAGTGTGCTTCATAGCTTGGACCTTTGCTGCTGTGGTTGAAGCCAGCTGCAGACAGATGTTGTGTACAGAAGCTTTTTAGTCTCATTGCATTACTGTGGCTGTTCGCTCCTGAGCAACATCCCATGCTGGTCCCAGGTCACAGTCTCTTCTGCAGTGTGGCATGGCTGATTTGTCTCACCCAAATGGATGCTGACTTCTGTGGCTGTCTCTTTCAGAGCCCAGCTACCGAGGCAGAGGATTTGGGAAGGAGGCAACTCTGATGATGATGTCCTATGGTAAGGGTTGCTTAGTGCATGCGAATGGGAGTACAGTTCAGATGTGATCTAGAAGCACATATCCCCAGTGACACAGGCTGGCTGTGCCCCAGGAGTTGGAGTTGTGTGCTTCCACAGATGTTGCAGCCAAGCAGGTAACAGAAATACTTGTCTGATTTCTCTTGCAGGTGTGAGAAACCTGGGGATCACCGCATTTGAGGCGAAGATTGGCCAGGAGAACGAAGCCAGCATCTGCATGTTCAAAAAGCTTCATTTTAAAGAGGTAAGAGCCCTTCTTCTACCCAGAGAAGGTGAGCAGAGTTAGGTCTGAGCCTGGGATTGAGCTGCTTTCCCTCTGTGTGATACAGGTTGCTGCGAACAGCGTTTTTCAGGAGGTGACACTGAGGCTGGATGTCGGTGACCAGGAAAGACGATGGCTCCTGGAACAGACAAACCATGTGGAGGAGAGGAGCTACATTGAACTGAAGCTGCCAGCTGAGGTGCTGGAAACCCGATGGACACATCCAGACCCTGACCTTGTTTCCAGGGAGGAGCTGGACACTGTTGTGAGCTCTGGGTGTGGAGGACACCAGTGAGCCAGCGCTGAGCTTGACTGTTTTCATGTCTCTTTGGTTACTTTGTCATCTTGTCAACTTTGCACCTTGCTGAACCAGCTGGGATTACTGCCTGAGATCGAGACCTGGAGAGCAGCCACTAATTCACAGGCTTGCCTAGGAATGACTCTAACCTCAACATACTGTTCCAGCAGAGCCTCAAATCACCAGCAGTCAATTGATTTCTGGTGCCACCAGTTTGTGGGCCAGCAGCACCTGCTGTGTCTTTTGTACTGCCCTTGGAGCAGGATTTGCTGGTTAGACATAGGCAGGCTCAGTCAGTTTTCTCTTTAATTCAAGAGATGACAAATATCTATGGGGCAGTGGGGCTGGGCTGCTTGCTTTGGCTGCTGTAAAGGAGAGCAGAGATGCTTTGAACCCCATTTTCTGGGGTCTGGTGAGGTGCAGGCAGCCACTGTGGGGTCCTGGAAGTGGTTCTGAAGGTGTGTGTGAGCCAAACCAAAGGGCAAGTTAATGTGATGAAAACTCTTGATATCAGCCAACTGAGACTAGAGCAGAGCCCTGACAGGATCAATCCCTGCAGACAGGGGGACTGGCAGCTACAGAACCTGGGAGCAGGAGGCCACCAGTGAAAAGATACTGCACTGTTTGACCAGGCTGCCTTATGAGAGCAGGGAGGAGAAGAACACAACTGAAAGGAGATGGAAGAGTGATCCCCTTCTTCAAGGGCCTCAGGACTTGCTCTGCTGAGCCTGCAGTCTCCGTTTGCTGCTCCCCAGTAAGATGAATGGGGATGGAAATATCACTTGCTGGGTGCAGATCTGTTTCAAGCAGGAGCTCGCTGCCTCCGCTCTGCTGTAGCTGAGCTCCGTGGCTGAAGAGGAGGCACTTGCCTGACTCCCCCTGGACAGAGCTTTTAATGCAGTTGTTTAGCCTGACCCTGCCCTGCACAGCAAGTTCTCCACTGCGGGGAAGCTCGCTCAGAGCAAGAGGACAGAAGGAAAAGAGGGTAACTGACGCTCCTGTGTGTTTTCCCGCTGGAATAGCAGCCGTAATGGCTAATTCTAGGCCCGAAATGATGTGTTCCAATTACACAGTATCAGGTCATAGCTTCCAGATTTGCCCAGGGATGTGTTTATCAGGCTGTGGAATTTTTAGTGTTGCTGTGCCTGTATTTTTAGGGCCTGGGGGATTTAGTTCTCCAATTTTAGTTAAACACATCTTTCCTGTGACTAATATTAAAACCACACGTGGGAGCAGTGTATCATGGTCTTTTAAACAACAAGTATTCAGCGTGGATTTAGTTGTTGCAAAAGCTTTGTAGTGTAAGGAAGCGAAGAGCAGCTCTCCTTGCAGATAGGATTACCATGACAAGGGCTGCTAATCCTTGTGCTGTTGCCACCTGCAGCAGGCAGGGAGGCATTGTGTGCCCACAAGGTTTGCAGAACCTGTCTGATGAACTGCTGCGTCTGTGCTCCTTCCGTTCCATCCCTCTGCCAAAGGAGGAGGGTTGGACTGGCAGGAGATGGAGCTGGGGTGGACTTTGCTCCCCTAAAAGGTGACCAAGGTGGGGAAATGATTTCATTCCACCTCTGCTGCAGGGTGAAGGGGGCACAGTGGAGCTGTGCTGCCCTCCCTGGCCCTGCCATGGCTCCTGGTGCCCTGCCCGTTGCTCTGGAGCCAGTGAGTGCCCTGCTTGGCATTCCCGGTCCCCTGGCAACACCGACGTCTCTGTGGGCCTCTGGGAAAGCCTTATCCTGGCAACCCCAAACAAAGTTGGGTCTGTCCCCAACATGGGCTGGGATGGGGGCTGGTGGGGCTCAACCGGGTCCCCAGGCTGCTCCTACTGGGAGAAGAGGTAAAAGATGCTCCCTGGGACTTACTGGGTGCCCCCTGTCTTGCCCCACACAGGCACCTGCTGCCCATGACATCGCACCCCATCCCAGGCAGGAGGACACTGTGCTTGTCCCCAAGGGGATGAGGGTGGGCAAGGAGGGGAACAGGGGCTCACCTCTGCTCAGCAGCACTGCCACAGAGCACACGACTTTGGAGGATGAGGCAGGTTGAAAGGGGCTTCCCCAGCTTCCAGGGGGTTGCCAGCATGCACATCACTCACAGATGCAATGGCACTTTGTCACTTGGTTGTCATTCGAGCTGCAGATCTCTGCCACCACTTGTCTGCTCAGGTAGAGGAGCTTTCCTGAGTGTTTGAAGCACAGAACAAGGACAGAGGAGAGAAGGCAAAGATGTTGGGGGTCCACAGCACACCACAGTCACTGCTCAGAGCACAGCACTGCCTTGTCCTGCATCAGCCATGGTGCCCCCAGCCCATTCCAGCCACGGGACCATCGCCACCTCGCTGTTGGAGCAGCGCTCTGCCCTGCTTTCCTCTGCTCACATCCCCAAACAGGACACAGAACCATCAACCTGGGATGAACACCCTCTTCCCCACTGATCTCAGCTGCCTTCCTCAACCCAGGGTGCAACCCTGGGGTCTCAGGCTCACCCCAAACCCCCCTGGAGCACCTGGGAGCTGATTGGGTTGCCCCCAGCATTACTGCCAGGCCAGCAGACACAGATTAGAGCCTTGCATCACCCCACCACCCCCCCCCCCAACACTCCAGGGTGGGGGATTAGAGCCATTTAATCACCCCAAAGCATTAACCCACACTGCAACCAGCCAGTCCTTGTCTGACCTCTCCACCAGGTGCTATGAGGCATCCATACCAGCCTCGGTGTCTCCCACTCCTGTGAGCATTACTTGCCTCTTCCCCAGCCCCTGCAGCAAAGCAATGAGCCCCACACAGCCTGGGGCTGCGGAAGGATTTAGCCTTAAACCAGACACGTGAAGTCAGGAAGGTTTATTCCAGTAACCAGGATTTCTCTGTAGCTTGACAGTACAACAACGCCCGATCGCAACACACGGAAACAGAACATCCACAGGAAGAATTTCCACAAAATACATTAAAAAAAAGAAAAAGAAATAAACAGTGTGATTAGAAAACTCTTATTTTGGAGAGAAAAAACCCAAGAGTCTATTGAGAAGCCTTTAAATTACACAGTGTTGGATTCAAACCCTGATCAGCTCTGTCTCCAGGAGTGAGCGGGAGCAAGGGAGGTGATTATTGCTTGCTGTGCTGGCTCTGGACACCCTCTCCTCTCCCAAAACAGCCCCAGGGGCAGGGTGCTGGGGGCTCCCCACCATGCTGAGCACCCATGTCCCTTCCTGCAGCCGGAGAGACAAAGGGACATGGTTATCATGGACGGAGCTCACCAAGGCAGGGGCTCAACCGCTGTGGTCAGTGGATGGGCAGGTTGGGGATGCTAAAGTCGCTCAAAGCCTCAGGTTTTGCAGCTAAAGGGACAGGATGGGGATGACAACACACTCAAATGGAAATGGGCTTTGTTTGGGATGGAGGAAGAACCAGGGAACAGCAGGAAATGTTTGGTATCAGGTCACCCCAAGTCCTTGATTCCACCCCCCCCAGATCCCCACTTGTGCCTACCAGGGTGAGCAGGGCTGGAGGAGCACCCCAGGGAGAGGCTCATAGGAGGGGGCACCCCCAGCACCCCCTGGCTCTCTCTAGCCCAAACCCCCCATCAGGACCCCACTGCCACAATGCCCATTGGCCACTGAGCCCCATTGCTCCAGCCAAGGTGGTGGGAAGCATCCCTTTACCCTGCGGAACATGGAGAGAGGATACAGGAGAGGTGGGTGCTAGGCCGGAGGGGGGGGGGCATTGGACCCTCACCCCCACCCTGGGGCCTTCACAGGTTGCTGAACAGTTCATTTTTCTTGCTCCAGTCCATCTGGGGAGCCCGTTTGCTGGTGCGCTTCTGGTGTGCCCGCTCCTTGGCCACTGCCAGTGGGATATCGAGGTCCAAGAGGGAGCCGGATGCTGAATGGCGCTTTTCACCCTCCTGTGTGTCAGACTGGAGGGGCAAGAGGCTGCGTCAGCCCCATTGTGCCCCCTACAACAACCCAGACCCCACTTCCCAGCCACAGCCTCCCCCCGCATCCCCAGCCCTACCTTGCTGTGGGTATCGCTGGAGCTGGGGGACATGGCCAATGGCCCGGGGCTGGACGGGCTCTCGGACACGGAGCTGGACCGCAGCTCTGCGCCGTTCTCCTGGGAGGGAGCAGGGAGCAAGCGTGAGCCGGGCAGCTCCAGCCCTGGGCTTTGGGAATGGCCCCTGGAGCAGCAAATTCCAGGCAGGGGGCTGGGAAATCTGCTCTCCCCACACATAATCCCTGGCGAGCTCCAGGCTCAGTAATGCCTCCAGTGCTGCCCATCCGGGGCGGGGAAGGATTAAACCCCAGCCTGATTGCCCTGGCTTTAGCAGGAGGAGGAGGGCAGTGCAGGGCTGGATGCTACTTCCCTGGAGCAGCACAAGGGCTCCCAGCCCTGCAGCGCCATAAGGATGGAGGAGGAAGGCAGAACCCTCCATGATGCTCAGCACCACAAGCAATCCCCTTTCTGGAGGGCACCGGCTCCCTTCCCAGTGGTAGCCCAGGAGCACTGTGGTCCATGGTGGCATCACCCATCCATGGGCAGAGGGGACCTAACCAGGCAGGGTCCCTGCCTGGGGACTGGCACAGATGGGATGAAAAGCAAGGTGAGGTTCTTACCTTTCCTATATTGCCATTGACAACTGGCTCTGGCAAGGGACCTGTAGGACAAGGACATGGGTACAGGGTGAGGATGAGCTTGCTCTGCCCCTCACAACAGGGACTGCAAAGTACAGCAAAGGCTTCAGGTGGCCAAAGCTCACCCAGCACTGCCCAGGTCACAGAGTTTTTAACCCCCATGATCACAGCAGCCCCACAGCACATGGGGATGCTGGTGGGTACCAAGCACATCCCCATGATGACAGCCCTGACGTGGAGCCCAGCGAGATCCTGCTGTACTCCCAGGTACCACTGTGACAACAGGGAGGGGACCACAGCTTGGCCAAGGCTATGGAGGAGAGCAAAGGGCGACTGCTGCCTGTTTGCTCCCCAAGCCATAAACCCTGCCAAAGTGCAAGCCAGGGCCATAAACCCGCCTTCCACAGAGCTGGGTGACCCTGCTTGTCCCCGGGGTGATGGGATCTCCACCTCCCAGGTTTGGTGACAAGGTGACACAGAGCCCACAGAGGTGGCACAAACCCCCCCACCTACCTGTGAGATGCTCCTCCGAGGGCACCACCTTGCACTTCTTGAAGAACTCATCGGTGAGGACATCCACCACCAGCAGCCTGGTCTCATCGCCACTCGCCTTGATGGCTGCCACCACGTCAGCGTGCTGCTTGCCCTCCATGCACACCCCATTCACCTGTGGGCACAGCACCACATCACTGCTGGAGCCCCAGGACATCCATCCCTCCGGAATGGGTACCGGCCATGGCACCAGTCACAGTCCCAGCACAGCCACCCTATAGCCCCCACAGGTACCCGCAGCCTCACAGGGATTAGCAGTGAAGGCAGCAAAACCTCATTAAAAGCAGATTTTCCTCTGAGTGATTAGCACGGGATCACACAGGCAGGGAGCAGCCTGGCAGGGCATGGACCTGGCGCTGGCGCAGGAGATGGGCAGCATGAGCAAGGCACAAACCCCTTGTGCACAGGCCCCAGTGACCCTAAAGCTTCGTGCCAAGAGAGGCAGCAGCCCCACACCCTGCTGAGCAGCAGGGTTGAGTCTTGCCCTTGTGGGTCCCATCCCCACCCCGGTCATGGCCAGCGGCGGTGCTCGGGGCCATCATCGTACACCTTGTCCTCAGCCTGCCCCACCCCAGGGCACCCATGGGGTGCTCAGGCTGCATAATGAGCGCTCAGCCTCAGCCCTCCGCAGCGCTGCACCCCTGGGTGGGGACCGGCTGCACCGTGAGTCACCGGGGTCACCTCCCGGCACCGGGATGCCAGGGAGCATCCATCCCCCCCCCCATTGTACCTCAATGATGCGGTCCTGGGGGGCCAGCCCTGCCGCCTCGGCCGGCGAGTCGGGGTCCACAGCACGGACGAACTGCCCCGGGCGGGTCTTGTCGCTGTGCAGGTTGAAGCCGTAGCCATTGGGCCCCTTCTTCATGTGACACAGCCGGGGCCGCAGCTCCTCCTGCAATGGGATGAGCCTGTGGGAAAGCTGCTCCCAAAGCCACCCCCAGCACCCAAGGGCCATCAGGTATGTGCTTGGGTGACATCCTTGTAGCTACCTGCACCCACAGACCCCTCAAGGTGGGACACAGGGTGCCAAAACACCCTATGAACCCAAGCTCTACTTACTTAATTACGTGCAGGGCACACTAATTGCAGTGAAACGTTAAACAAATATGTTATTATGTGTGCTCCCAGACCACACTCCTCCTTTTTGGGATCAGGACTGCAATCACCACATGAAGGAGGAAGAGGGAACACAGGCCAGGCTGCTGGGAAACATCCTCCACCCCCCCTACCTGGAAAGCTTTTGCTATAGGAGAAGTCTCAGCCACCAATGCGGGTCCCCCCATAACCCCATTGGCAAGATGCAAACCCAGCCATGAGACCACCCCAGAGCACCCCACAGCCACGGGAAGGGGCACATGGGGCTTGGACAGGCAGCGGGGATGCAGGCAGAGCAGCCCTGCTGCTGATGCACCTCAAAGTCCCAGCAGGACCCTTTGGGATTGCAAAACAGAGAAACCAGCTCAACCGGGGCAGCAATCACCCGGGACAATCCGGACAACCAGGACGGGACAGTCACGTCTCCAGGAGACAACACCCAGCTCATCTGCACCCGGGTTCACCCTGACCTGTGGATCCACCAGCACTCAGAGCCAGGGAACACAACTGGGGCAGCCACAGCCCTGCACCAGCTCTCCATGAGCACTGTTCTCCACACTGTGAGTAGAGGGGAGAAACAGGAGCATCCCCAGAAGCTGCCTTCACTCATCCGGGAGCAGGGTGCAAGGAAGCATCAGAGGAACCAGGCAACACAAACACCAGCACCCAAGCACCACTTCTATGTAATTATATACAATATGGTTTGATCCTGCCTTGGACACCACCTCCAGGGCTTTGTTAGGGCTCTCCCAGCAGCCAAGCCTGAAATGTTCCTCACCATGGAAGGATGGTGAATACTTATTCTTTCTTCTGAGATGGTTTTTCTCCTTTGGTACCCATAGCATCGCTGGGGACATACACTGCATGAGTTGCCCCCTACCATACGCATACTGTGCTGCTCTTTACTCCCTGTACAGCAATCTCACTTCTTGCCATGAAATCCCCTTTGCTCCCTGATGGAAAGCCTGGTTCTTAGGGTGCTGGCACCCCAAGCCTGGCAGCAATATGGTTGTACAGGCTCCCACATATAGTCCAGGGTGATGCATTTGCAATCACTAAGCCCAATGCCATGACAAAACCCCATCCAGGCTGCTACGACTGCACCCTCCATCCTCCCAGGCAGTGATCCCTAGTGAGGGACAGGGAAAACCCAAATCAAGGCCAAAATGCAGGAACCTGCAGGAAGGGGCTGGGAAGGGGGCTCAGGCTGTGTGAGCACCCCTGCCCCCGGTGCCCTTGGCAGCACCACGGGGCTGCTCCACGCCGATAGCTCGGGACAAAGACGGAGGGAGCCCCGGCAAACAGCGCTGGCAGCGCTCCCGGGAGAGGAGGAGGGAGGACTTCGCTCCCATCCACATCAACAAAGCCCTGGCAGTCCGAGCTCCCCGAGACACAGGAGCCATGGATCTGGGGGGGATCCCTGCAGGATGGATGCAGAAAGAGTCACGGCAGAGAGGGAAGATCAAGCCCTCAAAGGCCGCTGGTGAAAGCAGGAGCACCCGGTGCCAGGGGAGCCCAGCCGAGCCATGACCCGGCCCCCACAGCATCCCCCTGCCAGGGGCTGGCAGCTCCCCAGCACAGCGTGCCAGGCTGCCCTCACCCTTCCCAACCCCCTTGTGCCAGCAGAAACCCTGTGGCAGCCACCATTCCTGATGGAAAACTATAAATGCATCCAACCTTCCATGGGACAAACACCCTGTGGCAGGGCATCCGCATCCCTTCAGCCCCAAGGTCCTGGCCGGGGGGGTCGAAGGGACATGGGGAAAGCTGCGGAGCTGAACAGCAGGAAAACGGAAATGNTATAAATGCATCCAACCTTCCTGGGACAAACACCCTGTGGCAGGGCATCCGCATCCCTTCAGCCCCAAGGTCCTGGCTGGGGGGGTCGAAGGGACATGGGGAAAGCTGCGGGGCTGGGAGCTGAACAGCAGGAAAACGGAAATGCCCCTAATTTCTATAAGCTTTTGCATCCTCTTCTCCATCATCAGCAGAGCGTGGTGCTGGGGCATGGATTAGCCAGCAGAGCCTGTTACAAGCAATTACAACCTCCGGTGGGGAGGGCAGCGGGGGGTACTGGACTCAGCCCCTAGCATGGACATCCTGTGCCACCCATTCATGTGCACCACAGGTGGCAGAGGGACATCTGCCCATAGAGATGTCCATGTGGAATGGGGAACTTGGCAGCATCACATCCTGCCCTACAACAGGACTGGGCACTTGTCCCTCCAGGAGCAGGCCAGACCATCTCTCCCCAGCACCTTCGGCCACCGACAGATGTGGGGACCCCCTGTGTGTGTGCCAGGACCTGCTCCCCATCTCCCAGCCCCACAACAGCAAGCTCAGGGCAGGTTTTGAAAGCCCAAGCGGCAGGAAACTCCCTGCAGCCCTACAAGCAGCAACAAGCCCATCAGCAGTAGCATTCCCAAAGAGAAACACAACAGCTCCAAGGATGCCTGGGCCAGCAAATTCACACGGGTCCTGAAATCTGGCGCGCGCATTTGGGCTTCATACAAAGGGGATGCAAAGCAGCCTCCTCGCAGCATCCTCGTCACGTCCCGTTCGACTGGAGCTGCTTTTCATGCAGCTGCCTCGAGAGGAAATTTAATTCATTTCCTAATTAGACACCAGCTATTCCCAGTGCAATGCTCCCAAATGGAAGTGTTGGGGAGGGGTGGGGGGGAACCTGTTCCTTGTTATACCCCAAAACCCAACCCTGGGAGGGTTTCACAAGTAGAGATGAGCATTGCTGGAAGAGAGGGCTCTGGTTTAGCACTGGATTTTCTATAGGGAAGCCTGGGGCTGGGTAGCTCAAGCCTTGCCCTGGTAAGCACAGCCCCAGCCGCTGCTCCAGTAACACCCTGTGGTTTGCATGAAGCTCTCTCAAGACACCCGTGAGCGGTTGAAGCCTCCGGAAACACAGGCAGGGGAAGGAGGAGCTGTCACGGGGCGCTGGGGACAGTCCCTGTGCTGCAGGGCTGGCCTCGGGGCTCTGGAAGTGTCACCTCGCCAGCTCAGCGCTGCAGGAGGGGTGCACGGGAGGCTCAACACCTCCATCCCGGCACCAGGGCATCTGCACGCCCATAGGAATGAAGAAGGATGCCTCAAAACCTGCTTAGCCCATGCTCAGCAATGGGAATGATGGGGATCTCTGAGCCTGCTGGCATCAGGGGGGATCCAACTATGCAGGACCCAGGAGGCTTTGGAGAGAGGATGGATCTTGCCTGGAGGGGGGATATGTTCACTCCTTGCACAGCCCTGGGTGCGGGTGCTGCCGCTGCTCTCCCAGCACCCAGTGTCTCCAAGCTCCTTAAGCAAATAAAGGCAAGTCCAGCCCAATAAAGCAAACAGAACTCTGACACAGGCAGAACTCCTGCTTCCCATCACAGCGATCCCAGGGGAATCCCACTAACCCAACGGGCTGGGATGGTGCTGATGGGGGCTGCAGGCACTGGGTGCCTGCCAGAGGCTGGAGAACAGGCACACCAGTGTTGTTCCCTGCTCACCATAGAGAAATCCCTTTCTGCCCGCTCCGGCTTGGCTTGCCATCTCACCTGGCATCTTCCCACCCTGCCCAGTGGGAAGCTCAGTCGGGGCAATGTCTCCAGACCTGCTTGCTTTTACACCCCTGCCCCAACCACAAGATTTCCGGATACCTGTTGAGAAACCACTCGGAGCTGTGTGGCAATGGCACCCCATAGCACCCACTTCCTGCTCCTGAGCAGATAGAAACCGCTGCAGTAACTGCCCTAAGCCTGTCCCCTGAGCTTGTGGGGCACCTACAGCTCAGGCTCCCCCCTCAAAGCTTCCTCAAAGGGCTTCCCATGCCCTTGGCATCGCTCCAGCACAGCCCTTGTGAACAGGCCATCATGCAGCATGTCAGGGCTCTGTCTCCCTTGGGGACTGAACATTCTCAGCCCCTCAAGCCCAAGCTGTATTAGGTGCATCCCTTTTACTTTTCCCAGCCCATGGAGAGATCTGGGAGCAGAAAGCACAGCAGACAGTGTCATTAGCCCCAAGGGAGCACTGGCATGGTGATACAGGACACCAGGCACGTTCCTCCTGCATGGGGCTACACTGCAGAGCCCTGTATGGAGCCAGACCTGAGGGACCAGCAGGACACGGAGCAAGCAGGACAGTAACAGGGAAAGAAGCTGGTCATTCCCACTTTAACAAGGCCCTCAAGGAGGTGCTGGGACAATGCTTTAACCAGGCAGGGATGAGACCGGTGCCCTGCATTGGCTCAGCCTGATCAGGGGCAATGGGCAGCTGGCACAAGGTTAAAGTCTAACAGGAGACAACTAATAAAAATCACCTGATTCTCAGCGAAACTCTGCATGATACCAGCTCAGGAGGCACCAAAGTCTGCCTGGAGCTCAGCATTGGCACTGGAAAGGCCCCACAGCATCAACCCTTCACGGATCATGCTTGATAACACACCACAGGAGCTCCCCGTAACGTCCCTCACGCTCCAGGGAGAGCAGGAGCCTGCTTCCTGGGAAGCCCATCCATGTCTGTGTTGTAACAACAAACGTTATGTTTTTGCTGGGTAAACAGAAAGCAGTGTTGTCTGCAGCAGCCCAGAGCGTCTCTTAGGAACGGCTCCGGCCAGGAAAGGTCAGCTATTTCTCAATTCCTCACCTTTCTGCATCACTTTATATTTGTGCCACTGCTACTCCTACGTACCCCTTACAGCCAACATTCCTACGTTAGTAGGTGTCTGTACATGGGAACCAAAGACAGGATCAGCCCCTTCCGACTCGGAAAAGACTCCGCCATCTCTACTTCATAGCAGAGACTGGTTACACTCAGGCGGGGCAGGAGTGATGCCACCAACACCTTTGGCTGTTGCAGTCTGGAGCGGGTTAAAGCCAGCCACCCCTAACCCAGCTCTGGGCCGGGGCTCACTCGCTACTGCCCTGGCTCCCACCCGGTTTTACCGGCCCTGCAGCACAAGGACGGGCCCGACAGCTCCGGGACACGACGGGCTGCTCGGTTACGGGTCTGCCCTCGCTCGCCGCCCAGCGCGGCTGGTGAGGAGCATTAACATAGAAACTGCATCAATAACCAAAGGAGCCGGAGCGGGGCGGGGCGCTCCCGGAGAGCCGCGCTTCGAGCAAAGCCAAAAAGAAAGAACCGAGAGAGAAACCACGCCGGGCGCCCGGGGGAGGCCGGCGCCGACCCGGCGGCTGCCAAGGCTGCTCGTTCGGCTGCGAGGAGACAACCGGGGCCGGTCCCGACCCTCCCCCTCGTCCGGACATCACCCCCATCTCCTTCAAACTTCCCAGCGCTCTGCCCCCGACTCCCCCCCGTTTACCCGCTGCCCGCCGCTGGGCTCCCTCGCCGCGGGCTCCTCCGGCTCTGGGGCCGCCTGTTCGCCGCTCACTGGGGGCTCGTTGGCCGCCCCGCCGTGTTTCTGCAGCTGCTGCTCGTCGGCCGCCGAGTCCACGACGAGCAGGCTGACAGCCCCGGCGGCGGCACGGATGCGCTCCACCACCTGCTGATGGCTCTCCCTTTCCACGTTCTCGCCATCCACCTCCAGCAGCCGGTCGCCGGCGCGCAGCCCCGAGCGCTCAGCCGGTGAGCCCGGCTCCACCAGCCGGATGAACTGGCCCGGCTTGCCCTTCTCGCCGTGCAGGTGGAAGCCGTACCCGTCCGGCCCCCGCTCCAGACGGCAGAGCCGCGCCGCGGGGACCCCGCTGCTGCTCATGGCGGGGCCAAGACTCCCGCCACCGCCCGCCCCGTCCCGTCCCGCCGAGCGCTCTGCGCTGCCGCCCCTCCCGTCGGCCGCTCTTCTAGCGAGGGGCGGGGCGAGGCGTGAGCGATCACCAATGGGAGAGCGGGGCGAGGCGGGAGCTGCCACACAAGGAAATGATAGGCGCGGTTAAATCCATTTAGGGGCGCGGATATGCAAATTAGATCGGGGGGGTGGGGGGGGATATGTAAATATGGTCTCTCGTCCTGGCCGTGGGGTCCTAGCGCCGACAGCTGGGCCCGACCGCTCCCCGGGGCCACCTCCGCTGGGTCCCGGTAGCCAGCCGGGCCAGCCTCCTCCCACCGCTGACCCCTCACGCTCCCTGGCCGTGTTTCAGCTCTTCCTCCCCCCGAGGTCATCGCAAAGAGCCCCGATGGGGCACGGTCAGGAGAGGTGGCACGCAACAGACTCCGTCCCTCCTGTCCCCTTGCCCGGTCCTCCAAGGCCGGTTCGACGGGGAGGGCTGGAGCGCGCTCGGTGCTTCAGAACTGAAGGGAAATCCCCAAAGTGAAACTGCGTGGGAAAGCAGCGCCCGAGGCCGCGCTCACCGGTAACCCGCTGTGCGGCGGAAATCGGAGAGCAACCGCCGGTGCCCCACGCAGCACCGGGTCCCACTCGGCACCCTGGAGCTGCGGGTCCCGAGGAAGAGAGGTGAAGGAAACCCTGGGAGGGAATTGCTCTGCCCCTGCCCTGGACCCATGTGTTCTGTGGCAGCTTGGGAAACAGAAGTGGCTGCAGGGGGGGTTGTAAGAGTGTGAGATCCAGTGAGCCAGGGCAGAGCAAGGCAGCAGAGAGCCTGGGCTCGAACTGGCCCCTGTCTCCCAGCATTGTCCTGTGGAGGGTGGCACGGGGATGTCATTGGTGTGTCTCGCTGCAGGGCTTCGGGCCTGGCTGAAGTTCAGGCTGGCCAAAGGTCCTCAGGACACCCAGGGTCACGTTTAACCATGCTGCAGGCGGGTGAGCAAGGAGGTGATAGCAGCGCAGGACACGTCCCTCCACGGCTCTGCAGCAAGGCTCGGCTGCAGGGACCCCGGTGGCTGAGACACACACACACACACACATCCCCCCGTGTTGGGGGTGGCCGTGCTCCAGCTCCATGGGGCCGGGCTGGGAGCAGAGGGTGGGCTCATTTGTTTCCTCCACTTGGCTGAGCATTCGCTCATCCCTGAGAAAGGCGGCGGAGAGGAATCCCACGGCAGCGGCAGCAGATGCCTGCGGAGAGGAAAACCAGGGCGAGAGTGTCACAGTCCAGCTCCAGGACAGGGGTTCCATTGCACAGCCCTCCCTTTGGCAAGGGGGTGTGTGTGTGTGTGTGTGTGTGTGTGTGTGTGTGGCACAGCTCCACAACCATGCATGTTCAGGGGTGAGACAGTGGGATGCTGCTCCAAGTCAGGAAACCAAACTCAGCCCCAAGAGGGCTGTTTTGAGCACGGGATCACGATAAGAGAGAAAAGTGGCAGCACAGGAAACAGCCGGAGCTGCTTTTGGATCCCTGGTACTCCCGAGCACCCATGGAATGGCAGGGCACGGCCAGCACCGACACTGCCTCCTCCTACCAGGGCCTTTGTGGCTCCCTGTGACGTTAAGGGAGCTCGGGCCGGAGGGGGGAAAGCAGAAAAGAGCCAACGTCTGTTTGCATTGAAGCCATCCAGCGTTTTTTGCAGACATCAGCCAAGCGGCCGCAGCAATGCCATTGGTGGGAAGACGGAGTTATTTGGGGAATGCTGGACTCTGCACCATGAGAACAGCAGGGGAGGAGGTTGGTTTTAATTTAACAGGCCATGTTTGCTCTTCCCCTCTCACCTTTGCACTGTCTGAAACGTACAACGAAAGCCTCAGTGGGGAGGAAGGGGCCGCGGGTGCTTCCCCAGCCCCACGGCTGCTCTGGGGGGCCCCGCAGCCCCATTGCTCTGCAGTGTTTGGCTGCAGCAGCCTCCCACGGTGCAGAGCCGGGGCAGGGATTTCTCACGCCATAAAACACCCAGGAGGAGGCAAAGCTTGGAAATACCCGGCTTTAATGTGAAAACTTGCAAAGAGAAACCCGGGAGCGGGGAAGCAGCAAAGGAAGCACCCGGGCAAGTAAAGAGATGGGCAGCTGGGGGGCAGAGAGAGGGGAACCACTGGTGGGGATGGATGAGCTGGGCACTGCCTGACTCCTATGTGTGGCTGTGCCGTGCCCTCTGCTGCTGCTCCTTTGCTTCAGGTCTTCAGCTAAATACCAAATACCCACTGCCCCGGGTAGTGCTGGGGGGACCAGCAGCGTGATGGAGGGGTTGATGTAGCACTGGGGATGTGTAGTGATGCAGGGACAGAGCCTCGCATCCCGGTGTCCAGTGTAGCAGCGTTTGCTGGCTGAAGCATCTCAGGCATCTTCTCTTCAGAGAGTGGGTTTCAGCTGCTGTTTGCCAGCAGCAGGAAGAAAAGGGTTGTATTCCATGTGCAGCAATGGAAGCCAGCAGGAACAGCAGCCCCAGGCCAACCTGGCACCTCCATCCCACCAGCTCCAGCACGAGGCTGGAGGTGGTTTTGTCTGGAGGGATTGGAAAGAAAAAGGCTTCTCTTGTTAATAAAAATAAAATCTCTCAATTCCTGTGACTGCACGAGAGGGGAAATAAAGGTTTCTCCATATTGCTGTGTGCACTAGAAATGCCCCAAGTGCATTGGGGTGCTCCCAAGGGAGTCTCATTTCTCATGTTAGCTGCATAGGCAGGGAACAGGCTTGGCTGGACGCTTCCTCATCCCTGTCCCTCCCTCTAACAACACCAGGACACAACAGGGGCATCTCTGCTCTCATGGTGGCAGGAGGATAAAGCAGAACCACAGCAGTGAGGAGCCCTGGCTGAGCATGGTCACCGGCAGCACTGGGATGCAGGGGTTGGGTCAGGCCCTTCCAGCTGGACGACAGCAGTGCCAAGAGCAGGGATGGCTTCATAGGAGGAGAGGACCACGAGCTGCATGAGGGTTTTTTCTATCATTTTAAGCCATNCATGGTCACCGGCAGCACTGGGATGCAGGGGTTGGGTCAGGCCCTTCCAGCTGGACGACAGCAGTGCCAAGAGCAGGGATGGCTTCATAGGAGGAGAGGACCACGAGCTGCATGAGGGCTTGTCCATGGCACACATCCAACGCCTCCAGGCACTCCAAGGGGCCTTCAGTAAGGTGTGGAGCCACATCCTGCATCCTGCTTCGCTGATGGAGGCATCACCGTGGCTCCCTGCTGGGCTGGCAGCCATCGCACCATGGTTATTCCCAAGCATTGTCCCACAGGGCAGCAGGATCTGTCCCCTGGATCCTGATGCTGGGATGATGTTTCTCCTCACTCTGCTCTATTGTCCTGTCCACACTTGGCTGGTCAGAGGCTGGTTCCTCGAGGGCAGGATCGGGTCCCCGCTGTGCCCCCGGCCTGCCTCCCCCCCGGCTCCCCCTTGGCTCTCAGGCGAAGGCACAGCAGTTGGATTTCCTCTGTTGTGACTCGATGTAGTCGTGGATCTGGAAGCGGGGCTCATCCTGCGGCTGCACGGCGCGCTGCTTCAGCTCCCTGCGGCCATGGGACTGCGTTAACCCCTCCTGAGCCGGTGGTGCTGCAGGAGGCACCTCCCATGCACAGCCCTGTGACACTCACACCCCCCCCCCCAGTACTCACTTGGCAATGGCCAGGAATGCCAGCTCCACGTTCATCCCTGTCTTGGCGCTTGTCTCCATGAAAGGCACCCCATACTCCTGCAAGGGCAGCAGGGCCCCATCACCCAGAGACCCAACCCCCCCCCCCCCCCTGCCCTTGTTGCCTGGCTGATGCCTGGGGACAAGGTGCCATCCCCTCCCTGCCTTGCCCCAGGTTTTATGTGCCATGCTAGAGCCAGGTCTGGGCACCCATCAGAGGGGATGGCAGGGCTGTGTGGGGACCATGTGCAATGTGCGGTCATCTGGAGGGGGCTGCAGCCCGGTTAGACCCCAGCATGGCTCACCCTGGCCAGCGATGCTCCATCCTCTGTCCTCACAGCCCTCTCACTGCTCACATCCGCCTGCCAAGGGAAGGGAGGTGTCACCACATACCAGGGCTGGCTGGCACTCTGTGGTGTCTGGCAAGCACTATGGGGTGTAGAGGGGGCTGCCAGGAACTGCAGGAATCAGGGAATCCAGGACCTGTTCAGCATCTGGGACCTGGGGGCACCGAGGATGTGGGGGGGAATCTGTGGCCTGGGGAAACTGGGGACCTAGAGCAGCATCTGGCACCTGGACTCAGAAGGGTCCTTCTGGAACCCTGCTGGGCATCAAGTGCTCAGAGTCATCCAAGAACTAAGGGGAATCCAGTCCCAGGGGAAAATCCATAACCCAATTGGGCACTGGAAAACTGGAACTTCCAGAGAACATGGGATCCGGTTGGCCTTCTGGGGCTTGGGGCTGCCTGAGATCTGGAGGTGCAGCCAGGACCTGGATGGGCATCCTATACCCAGCAGCATCCCATACCCAGCAGCATCCGGTACCGAGCAGCATCCCATATGGGAGCCCCAGCCAGGTGCTGCCCTCCACTGGCTGCCGGGAGCACTGGTCCCCTCACACCCTCCTGACCCCCAAGATCTCTGGAGTCACCTCCGGGCCTGGATGAGCCCAGAAAGCACCAGAGCCCAGCAGAGGGTGCAGGCAGGATGCACCCACTGAGCCCCATCCCTCCACAGCCATGGGGACGGCAAGGGCTGGGCTGGCACAGCAGAGCACAGCAAACCACGGGCTGAAAGGACACCCTGCACACACCTTGTTGCCCAGCAGCATGATGACCACGTCCTTCTGGGCGTACTCATGGATCTCCGTCAGCCAGGCCTGTGGGGCAGCGGGGCTGTGTTGGGGTGAGCGGTGCATCCAGCCCTCCCCTCCCAGCCCTCCCTCGCTGCCAGGAAAAAGGGGAAAGTGACTTTTTCTTTAACATGGGAGCCATTCCAGCATCGCAGCTGAACAGTCCCCACAACACCCCACCTCCAGCCTACAGCCCAAGTCTGTGCATAGTTTATCCCATCCCAAACCACGTTTTCTCCCTCTAGCACCCAGCCATGCAACACCCAGCCAAGCATCCCAGGGAAGAGCTTCTGGCTGGCTGGGTCTGGCCACAACAGAGAGCTCTTACATGTAAACCAGGCTTCAAACTGCCCCAAACACCCAGCAACCCAAACAGGGCACCCATGAGCCCGGTCCCTGAGGAAAAACATGTTCCTGACCCACGGAATGGACTCACACGGATGTTGTCAAAGGACATCTTGCTGGTGATATCATAGAGCAGGAGCAGGGCTGGAAGGGAAGAGGCAGAGGCATTGCCCTGCTGCAGGGATGCGCTCCGGCCGGTCTCCCCCATCCCTGCTGGACACCAAACCCACCTTGGGCATCCCTGTAGTAGGCATGGGTGACGCTGCGGAAGCGCTCCTGTCCTGCTGTGTCCCAGATCTGCTGAGAAGCCACCCCGGTGAGAGCAGGGAGAAGAACCCCCTGAGATGGGGATGCCCCAATGGCTCCAAGTGGATACCGCGCTCAGCCTGGGGAGGGTGTTCCAGCAATCCTTATGGGAATTGCTCACCCCCTCCCAAAGCTCACCTGCAACTTCACCTTCACACCATCCACAGACACCACTTTGTTCTGCAGAAGAGAAGGAGAACACATCCATCAGTGCTGGTGAGGATGCCATCCAGCCCCAGTGTGGAGCATCTATGCCCCATCCCCTCGACTGCTTGCTCTTGGCTGATGGGATGAAGTCAGGCTGCCTTGGAGCTGGACATTGAAGCCTCATTGCTACAAACCACAGTCCTGCTGTGGGGCTGCAGCTACAGCGACATCCCAAGCAGCATCTCCTTGTGCCAGGGTGGAAAAGAGCAGAATCAGGCTCTGATGGAAACAGGACAAGATCCCAGCCTGCTTTAGATCCGGTGCCTTGCTTATCTCCTACAGCCAGCACCCCCTGTGGCTCCTAAAGAGCCGGCTGATGATGCAGGGGGTGCAGGTAGAGTATGGCTTTATCCAGCACAGCAGGAGGAAATCTCCGGTTAGGGTGGTTTAAGGCTGGGCTGGGAGTGAGAAAGGAAGACACATTTGCAAGTGAACAGGGGAGGCAGTTATCAGAGCTTAAGCAACCACTGTATTCAACTTGGAAGTGCAGGGACTTCTCTCTAGAGGCCAGAAGAAAGCAAAGCAGGAGTTACTGCAGGGCTATTGTGAGGCTCCTGAAGAATCGTGGTTGGAGGGATGAGTCTGGGAAGAGAAGACTCCTATAAATAATTTGGTTGCCTGGAATTGTTTGAAATGGAAATTCAGCCCCTGTGGAGGTGAAAAAACCTGAGCGAATGGGTTGAATAGAACAAACCCGTGCCCTGGGAGGCTGGAAATGACCGACAGCAGGAAGCTGGGAGATGCTGCAGGGGATGCTCGCCCAAGGCGCCTATGAGCTGGTGACACTGCAGCAGTGGGATGTGGCATTTTCCTCCTCTCATGACTTTGGTGGTAGAAGAGGCCGCAAGACCCCCCCCAAAGCAAACCCCAGCCCCTGCTCCTCACCCTCTGCAAGCCAAGAGCAGCCCAAAGGCAGCAGAGAACCGGAGCATCCGCAGCTGCAGAGGCAGAGAAAGCGCCAACCACACTCGACACGTGCCTGCAGCCACAGCAGAGCCCTGCCCGGGGACACCCCCATCACTTCCATCCTGCTCAAACCCCGTGCTGCAAACACAGCCAACCCCTGCATCCCCTGCAGCAGAGAGCAATGGGGAGGGGTTGAAAGGGACCCTGTGGCCATAACAACTCCTTGGCAGCCAATTCCAGGCCTTTCAAGGCATAAAACTACCCCAACCAGCGTTTGTCCCCACCAGGCGCTGGTCACTGGAATGTGCTGATCACCCACGGCACACCCCAGCCCATGCACCCACCAGATGGGCTAAACCAAGGCTGTTTGCTGATGTAAAGACAAGACGTGATGCTTCCAGCGAGCTCTTGTGTCTGTTACCGCTCTCCCAGGGAGAGGTGGAAGGGTTTCAGGTGGTACCTGCCGCTGGTTGGGGTGCAGAGGCTGGAAACCCTTCATCCTTCCCCCCCCCCCGGGCCCCCTCCTGGCTGAGGTGTAAGTGAGGGGAGGCGAGGGGCCGGCAGCCGTGCTGGTCTCACCCGGAAATCTATGCCCACGGTGGCTATGAACATCCCGGAGAGAAAGGCCCCGTCTTTGAACTGGAGCAGGAAGCAGGTTTTCCCCACGCCCGAGTCTCCAAGCAACATCACCTGCAAGATGTGCGCAGGGAGAGGTGTCAGCGGGGCCGGGATGCAGCAACATCTCTGGGGTGATGCTGATCCCCACCTCCCCACCCCCCCGGTCCTTTCTGTCTCTCTGCTCCTTTCCGCAGGGCTGGTTCTGATGCATTTGGGGAGCCTCATGAGAGCTGGGGTGGGATGGGATGCCCGGGGGTGCAGCCAAGGCGTTGTAACTGGATGATTCCGAGGTCCTTTCCAACCCTGACTATTGTATGATTCTATGATGCATGGCTTGGGCAAGCCGCGCCATGTCCAGGACTCTCGCCCTGTTGGTGCAGACACCAAAGCAAACACAGTGCCTTTTCTCCTCCTGCTAAGCAAACAGGCTCAGCCTGGGCTCCCCCGCACTGCCGGAGCTGGGCGGGCAGCATCCCAGACCGATGCTGGTCTCCATAACCACATCCTTATCCAACACCCCAGTGCCGTGCTCTCCTTCCTGCTTGCAGGCAGCAGCCCTTTCCTGCCCAGCAATAATTAACCTGATGATGACTTATCTACTCCCTGCCTAAAACCAGCAGTGAGCAGGACTCCAGCAAAAAGGGTCCATCCCCACAAGCCCAGCATATGGGGACACTGGAGCCTGCCAAGCAAACCCACACAGCTCCACTGCCCCCATTGAACACAGTGAGCCATGGCCACCCTCCTGACCAGCACAGCCAGAGCTGGGGGCTGGACACGCTCTGCCTCCTGCCAATCCACTTTGCTGGTCGAATCCTGCCCCGGAACACCCTGACCCAGCCCAGGCAGCTGGGAACACTGCTCAGCTCTGCCTCCACCTCACTCCAGGTCAAGCTGGCGATTGAATTCCTTCCTTTGACACAAAAATTGCCCTTCACTGGAAGGAGGCAGAACGGAGAGGATAAAGGCAAATGAATAAAAGTGGTTTAGGGTGGGTGTGGGGGCTGGCTCGGCTCCGGAACACGCACACTGCCCCTTTCCCCACTGCCTTTGGGATGCTGCCATGGGCTGGATGGGGTCCTGCATCCCTGCCCTGTATGACAGGGGCACCACTGCCGAGCTGGCAGGAGCCCCCTTGCCCGGAGAAGGACCGGACCGGCTTTCAGAGACCTCCCAGGGACAGGCATCTCCTGCCTCCACCTCCCGGGGGGCAGCTGGGGCCCTCATCCCTACATCGGGGATCCCCCAAGGGCCGGGGCGGGCAGCGCTGGGGGTGGCTTGGCTGGGACCGCTGCTTTCTTCCCCTTCCCTTTCCCCTTCCCCGGTCCGCAGCCGCTTCCTAGGCACGATCGCGGCAGCGGAGGAAGCGGGAGGCCCCCGGGACCCACTCCCGGCCTCCCACCCCCAGACCCCTCAACCGCCACCCCGACAGGGCCTGGGGGGCCCATTCCTGCCCCCCTCGCACCCCGCGCCGCCTCCCACCTTGCCGGACAGTTCGTAGTCCCGGGGCAGCGCCGAGGGGGTCCCGCTCTCCTCCGGAGGGTCCCCACTGTCTGCCAGGGGGGTCCCGGTCTCTGCCGCCCCGTTGGGGCCGCTCATGGTGCGCCCGAAGGGAGCAGCCGAGTCCCGACGCGGCGGGGCCAGAGGGAGCCGCGGACCCCACCCGCCTTCCTCCTCCTCTTCCTCCTCCTCCTCCTCCCCAGGCAGTGCCACCCCCTCCGGCCGCCTCCCTGCCCAGCCCGGCCAAGAGATGAGGAAGAGAAGGCTCCAGGCTGGAAACTTGTCCCCTGCACAAGGGACCTCAGGATGCTTGGATTTGCCGGGGGCTCGGTGGCACCGGACAGCAGGCAGAGCCCTGGTGCATCCCTCTGGGTACACGGATAGGGAGAGGAGGAACTGCTCACTCTACTCTTGTCCCCCATTTGGGGATGGAGACCCCGAATCACCCCTGCCGCACCAGATCAGTGGCAATGCCTCCAGCCCACCGCAGGGAGAGGTTCTGCCCCGGGTTAACAGCAAGGCGCAGTGAAACCAGGAGGGAAGTGAAGCAGCACCCATCAGCCGGAAGCCAAGCGCTGTGGAAAGCCCGTGCCAGGATGGCTGCTGCGGCTCCTGTGTCCCCAGCTGCTCAGAGCCCCCAGCATCCTGCACCAGGCACTAGGGCATGGCTTCTGTGCTCTTCATGTGGGAAAAGCCCAAGGGTGGGAATGAGGGAGAAATCCCAGGAGAGATCCAGGGATGTGCTACCCAAGAACTCACTCCACAGAACCCCATCCAGGTCCATGCTCTGTGTGTCTCCAGGCTGACAAGCATCACTCCACAAACAGGAGCCTTCAGCCCCTCTGATTTATTCTCCATGGGATACACAGCCCATCTCCCCCACACCAGGCCTGATCTCAATGCAATCCCACATCCCTGCTCACACTGATGGGGTTCAGGTGTGTGGGGCTCCAGTGCAGAGCCTCTCATCACTCTCAGGGTGAAGGCCATGGCAGAGATGCCCTCTGTGGCAGCACCCACCCCTGCTGCCAGCTCCTGCTCCAGCCAAGCCTTCCTCTGCCCCTCGGGAAGGGAACCTGTATTTCCAGTCCTGTGGCCCAAACCAGACCAGATTTATAGTTTATAAACACTCTTTGGCCACAGAGTGCCCAGAGCTGAAGGCTGGAGGCACTCAGAGTTCCTGGAAGTGGCTGAGCTCCCCTGCAGCTCGCTGGGGAGGGAGCCTGGAAGGACAGGGCAAACCACACTGGTGCTCACAGAGCTGTGTAGGCAGGAAGAGCGCCTGGCTGAGCATCCCCTCCACAAGTGGCATGGAGAAACATCCCATTTACAGCTGGGAGCTGGCAGAGGTCAGCAACGAGGCTGAGCATCCTCTGCCTGCCCAGGGCTTGGCACTGCACGGGCACCCTGTGCTGCAGCCCCCGTGCTGGTACCACCTTTCCCTGCTTCCTTGGCCTTGACCAGAGAAAAAACCCACGTAGGTAACAGCCTCTTCATTGGGAACAGGCATCCTGTGGGCAAAAGTCTCACCACAGGAGCTGGAGGGATGCTGGTCTTGCTGTGCTCTGGCATCCCAAGTGGTTTCTGTCCCAGGCTCTTGCAGGAGAGGGGACACACACACATCGGAGCCACTCGGTGGTCCCCTGGCAGCTCTGCAAATAGCACTGGATAGCGGCCGGCTTCCTTTCCCAGGCGCTGCTGCCATCGGCCTGACTATTCCCTGCCTGGGCTGCACAGACGGGACACACACCCAGGCACAGCCCCACAGAGGGTATTGGGATGTGAAGCCTCATCAGTCCTCCATCCTTGTCAGCAGCCCCCAGCAAGCAGACAGCCAAACCAGCCCCTCACCCAGCAGCACCAAAGCAAATTACCCCAACTCTTTGTGCTTAGCACTACTTAAAGCATCATGGATTGCCATTACCCAAATAAAACAGCTTTCCCAAGGGTGAGTGAGGTCGCACAGCACAGGGACCAGGCACCGGGCTCTTACCGTAAACCCAATGCCCACAGTAGCGGAGAAGGAGCCAGGGATGAACTTGCCCTGGTCAAACTGGACCAGCAGAGACGTCTTCCCCACACCGCTGTCTCCGACCAGGATTGTCTGCAAGGACCAAGTAAAGAGGCATCAGCACAGGGAGCAGGCAGTGCCCGAGCCGGCAGGCAGGGTGTGCAGGCAGGAGCAGCCTTGGCTTGCACAGCCCTGGTGGAAAACCTCTCTGGGAGGACTCTGGCAGCGCTGGATTGGGTCCAAAATGGTTTAGTAAAGACAGCATCTCCCGCAGTGGCTGCACACAGCCATTGCCACAGCCAGGCAGCCTCTCGGGGCACGGGGCTGTTTTCATGCCATGTTAACACAGTGCTTCCCTCTGGATTTGAGGTCATGGAGCCCCTCTGCCTCTCCGGCCCTGCACGGGCTCTCCCATACGAAGCAAAGCTTGCTTGTTCCCAAGCAGAAGGAGCTGTGCAGATGTCAGGGATTGGACATTGCCATCACCTTTGGAGCAGCTCCCATGGCCCTGGTACCCACCCTGCATCCCTGGGGAGCCCATCCTGCCTTCGGCTCCTGCCAGGGTTCCTCCAAATCCCCAGCCTAAGGGACACCAACAGTGCAAACACAAACCGCTCCCTCCCTCTCTGCCAGTGTCTGGGTTTTGTTGGCAGAGCCACCGGCACAAACATCCCCATCCTCTCAGGAAACCGATGCACTTTCAACCCTTTTACAGGGACACAAGTGAAAACAAACACTCTGATAACTGGCTTCTGGTTTTGGCAACACACGGTGTCTTTCAGGACAATGGTGTTCCTGTAGCTGCAGTCCTGGCAAGCACCGAGACATCCCCATGTCCCCCTGTCCCCTGCCACCCCTGTAGCTGCAGGGCTAAGCCAGAGAGGTGCAGGGGCTGAACCTCCCCACTCTGTGCTGCACTTCTCTGTTTCTCCCTTTGATTTATGCTTAGTCTGATGCAGCTCCATCAGCCCTGTTCCATCCCGGGACACCTCAGCCATTCATCTCCTCCCTCTGCGACACTGTGAAGGTCACACTTCACCTTCAAGTTGCAGGAGCATCTTCCCAATGCACAGGGGAGCCTCTATGCATGGTCAGTCCCATCCCTCCATCACCTCCCTGCACTCAGGGCAGGGTGAAACCCAGCCTGGCACCACTCGAGGCACTGCACACATCCCCTCGTGAAGTGCAGGGTGCAGGAACACGTTTGATCAAGTGCCCGAATATCCCCAGCAGATCAAGCTTTGATGTCATGCCCTAGGAGGCCACTGCCACAAGCCACAATGCCCAGCGCTATGGTTCCTGCCACCCCACAGGAACCCAAAGGAGTGGGAAGAAACCAAAACCCAAAGGGCAAAACAGGAACAGGGGCTGGCAGGAGATCAGCATCCTGCCTTGCACGAATCACTGCACCACAACCCGCCTGGAGCCTGTCAACCGGATTCACTGGCTCACGCTCCAGTGAAACGCTCGCTCCAGTGAATCAGCGTTTTCCCTTGGAAAGAAACATCCCAAACCTCTCCTGGGAAAAGCCTGACCTGCCGGGTGGAGCTGCTGGCAAGAGGCAGCCCTGCACCCCTGCCAGATGCACGCTCCTGCATAGACCTGGGTGCTGAGAGGCAGCAACCCACGGCCAGAGATTTCTCCCTCCTCCCTAAGTAGACGTGAGGCTGTTTGCAGGTCACTTGTGCATTCAGAGCAGCCTCATGGCCTGGGAGCTTGAGCAGGACCTGGGGGGATGTTGTGAAGCAGAAACCTCCAAGTGAAGCCCTTACAAAGGGGGCAGAGGAGCTGGGTCACCCCTTTTCCTGGGGGGAATGTCCCTGTCCAAGCCCCCTTAGCTTTGATCTGAGGTCCGGACACAAACCCTGTGTAAAGAGCAGGATCTGAGGCAGCCACATAGAAAAACACCCTAAGAATTCATTACCATGAGGCTCCCGCACCCCAGTGCTGCATTGTTTGATGCTACACCCTTTTCCCAGTAAAACACTGGTGCTGGGAGGGGCAACAGAACCAGCTGCACCCTGCAGTGCTGTCTTTGGGAGCAGTTAATGCAGGGAACAGCATGAATTATGGAGGGAGGAGAGCTGGCTGGAACGAGCACCAGGAAGCCTCCAGAGCCCAGGATTTACAGAGCACGTACAAAAAGCAGACCTCATAACAATTTAATTGGGCTTTATAATAGAGGCAAATCCTGGATTGCTTCATGACTATTAGTAATAATAGTAAAAGTTGGCCTGAATCAGCCAAGAGTCTTTCCTAAGGGCTTCAGGGCAAGCTGATGGGCTCTGTGGAGATAGAGCACAGTGGAAATCACTGTGGCCTTCCTGGCTATGAAATGAGCATAGAAGAAGAATAAAACCCCTCTGTGGAATGGATGTGGCTAACCAGCTATCAAAACCTCAGGCTGAACATGCTCAAATCACGACAGCAAGCAGCCTTGCAGTGACAAAGCTCCATACCCACCCTGCTTCTTGTCAGCACCCTCAGCCACAGCCTGGCCTCCCCTTCATCCCACCGGCTTTTCCCAGGGCTTGCTTAGTGCTTGGAAAACTCTGGTAGAAAGCGGCAAGATTCCCTTTGGTGCTGCAGCTCCTCTCTGGATGGTGGTGTGAGGATGGGGCAGTGCTTTGCTGGGGGGGACACACACAAACAGGCACAGAGACCTGGCCAAAGCCTGGAGAGCCACTTGGTGACATTCCCAAAGCACAGCTTGTGGCACACCCCGAGAGGACCTGTCTGGAATCTCTACCTTAGGGAAAGAGCAAATATTCCCCCCCCCATACCTCAAATTAGTAGTTTTGGGGCTAATTCAGATCTAGATGAATCACCTCCCTTCCAAACAGTGCTGGCTGAGTGTGGGCTGCAGGGACAAGGCAAAGCAATGGAGTGGTGAGGGCAAACTCACTCCCATCTCATCTACCTGTGCTGGCAGCCAGCGATCAAAGGAAGTACTTTGGTCTAACATACCTAGGGAAGTGAGGTTTGGCATGGCAGCAAAGGGAGGCAATGGCTGCATTTCCAGTGCCAATCAAGCAGGAGGAAAGCTGGGATAACACATGTGGGTTGGGGTTATCTTCCCAGTTCACCTTTAAGCTTTAGCACACAAGAGCTGCACCTGAGCTAAATGTAGCCAAGAGCTTGACAGGGTAAAACCCCAGTCCTGGGGGATGCAGGGAGGAGAGAGGTGCAGAATGGGGCACCAGGAGTGGTCTGAGAGCAAAGCTGTGGCTGCTTTTGGCCCCTCACCCTCACTGCCTCTCAGGGTGCATTAATGAGACTTAGTTTTACCTGCTCTATATATGGGGTTGCACTACCTCTGCCCTGTTCCAGGCAGTGCTCCAGGGCAACCTGGATGCTGCTGGATGCTGCCTCAGGCTATTCTGTGCCACAGGGACACCTCAGGGCTGTTCCCACCCTCCCCAGAGCTCTCTGCCAGCCCCACTGGCCCTTGCCCTGGCTGAGGCAGTATTTCAGCCCCGTAGATTTGAGCTCTAGGGCTGCACATCAAACTAAAGCTGGCTCAGATCATGCAGGCAATCCCTGTAAGTGCTCAACTAACACCTCAGATCAACCACAGCCCAAGGGCACATCCCTCTCCCTCTGGCACTTGTTCCAGCTAAATGGATGCAAGCATCCCATGGGAGGAAGAACGATTTGGCAATGGATCAAATCACCCGAAAGCAGAATCTGTCATTATGTGCCAAGTGAAACTTTTCTGGAACAGCCCAGAGCAAACCTCTGCTTGTTCCTGCTTTGATTTGCTCCCAGCCCCTTTCCTCCCCAGGCCTGGCTTTAGCCACCAACCAGCAACCACTTAACCTTTGCCTCCAGAGTGCAAAGCTCTCTCGGGGTTTCTCAGCACATCCGAAATGCGATTCCTTGCTCAGAAACCAGATCTAGTGAGGTATTTGCTGTCTCACATCCCTGCAGCGAGAACAGGCTTGGTTTTGCAAGGCAAGCAACCCAGCCAGGAGCAGCAGCAAAATACCAAGGGAAGCAGCAGAGATGATGGGATCGGGATGGGTATTTGCCTGAGCAGCTTTTCTGCCCTGAGTCTGGTTTCCACCAATGGCATTCCTTAACTGCAGCAGCTCACTGCTGGAGAAGAGGGAGTTAAGGCTTTTCAAAGAGTCAAAGTTTCTCGAGCCATCCCTGGAGGCATGTCCTATGTACTCCATGTACAACAGAAATGGGAGCTGCTAGTAACCGATATTTTTCTGCTAATCAAGGCTGGGCAAATTGCCCTGAGTTGAATAGAGCAGGATATAAACCAGACTGGGATCTGTGAAGAGGGATCCAAGCAGCTCCAGCCCTTTCTGCTACCTTTCTCTTGCTTTTCCCCAGCTCCTCAGGGGTGCCTGTACCTGCACAGTCACTGGGGACTGCAGCAAAGCAGCGTGAGGACAGCAAGGAGGAAGGATGGGTGGATCTGGTAGAGATCAGCCTCCTCCATGTCTCCTGAAGTTGCAGGGCAGTGTCTGGCTGCAGGGAGCAGAGCCTGAGCCACTCAGGTCTTGCAGGGACAACAGCAGCACCAAACAGCCTCCGTGCAGTGTGGAGTTACAAAGCATGGTCCCAGGGACCCCGCAGAAGAAAAGGCTTTTAAAGCAAGGAGGGCAGGGATAGACATCCCTTAGGACACCGCTGTTTCATGGCACGGAAGTCCCGGCTCTTTAGACTGTATCTGGCAAACAGAGCCCTGGGATGCAGATCCCCCCGACCTCGCAGAGCATGCACAGGACATCGGGAGCGGCTGAGTGCCTGCTGCGGGCTGTGCCGCGGAGCTGGCCCCTTTCCAGCGCTCCTGCCCGCTTCTCTTTCCTAACACTCCCGTTCCTGCCGCCCCTCTCCCTGCTGTCACCGGGGATGTGCCGGGAACCAGGACCGAGCCCTTCGAGTTGCCCAGTCCCGGGCATAGCTGCAGCCGCATCCCCCCGCCGGGATGGGGGTGGTGGAGGGACGCCGCGGAAGGAAGAGGAGCGAGGAAGGGAGAGGAACAGTTTCCCAAGGAAGTCCAAGCAGGCGCCCTGCGGCGGTGATCGCCTTCCCCGTGCACTTTGCGGCCCCCTCCCTGGTTCCCCCTCTCCCCGAGCACCACCGTGCCCCAGCCCTACCTTGTGCAGCAGGGCCTCGTTGTAACCGGCTCCCCCCGAGCCGGCGGTGCAGGTCTCCATAGCCAGGGTGCATGGAACGGCTCCGGCCGCAGGGGGGGGGGGCGGAGGGCGGCCGGACCGGGCGGCTTCTGCAGCACCGCGGACAGCGCCCGCCCCGCCTTCAGCACCGCGGACAGCGCTCGGCTCCGCCCGGCTCCGTCAGTCCCGGTCGGGCTCCGCAGGGGCCGAGGCCCGGCCCGGTTGAGCAGAGCAGGGCTGGGTTCGGCCCCGTTCAGCGCAGCACGGCTCGGCTCGGTCCCCCGCAGGACAGTGGAGCCGTGCCCAGCTCCTGCCACTGCAGAAGAGGGAGTTGGGGGGAGGAGGGGGAATGGCGAGGCCGGTCCCGCCCGGGGGCGGGGAGGCTGCGGAGCTCCCCTCCACGCAGGCAGTTTCCACACTGATCCCTCTGCACTCCCCCATCTCCATGTGCCGTGATAGAGGTGCTCCTGGCTCTGCAAAGAGCCCGGTACCGGGGCTCCTCTGCTGACACCCCTACAGCCATCATCGGCTTATGCAGCCGTTGGGCATACAGGGGCAGTGGCAAAGCACAGATCTGTGCGGTCACCAGGGTTAGTGATGTCGCCCCAGCCAGGGACAGTGGCTTGTGCTAGCCAGGCTACTCCAGTTTCTTCATGAAACTGGTACCAGCCCGAGTCGGCTACCCCAGCAGCTCCCCTTTGGAAATTTACATTCACAGAGCCCAGTTAGGAGCCTGCTTGCAGAAGAAAACCCAAATTGTATTTAGAAGCGGGAGGCAACTGTGCCTAAGCCTGGAGGGGACAGTCAATACCTCATTGAGAACCTTTATTTACAACTCCCTCCAGAGCAATCCGGTGTTGTCGATTAGACTCAAAATAAATTACCAAGGAGTTTCTTTAAGAGACTCGATTCCATCTCCAGTTCCCTCCTTCCAGATCAGCAGACGGCCCCAAGGCAGAGGAACAGACCACGCTTCTGAGAGCCATCTGCACCCATCCGATTGCTGTTTGACTGCCTGGGTCTGACATGGCTAATTATATCTGCCCGTTGTTTCCTCTGACGGCAGAGATGGTTCTTTCAGGTCAGATGATCAGCCTGGGCAACAACAGCCAGCAAAGAGGAAAAACAGCCTAGAGGGACAAGGGGGTTTCAGGCTTGCCCGTGGCCAAGAAGCTACACTCAGGCAAGCCTGCAGCCAGACTACCCGGTGGTCTCAAGCACCGGAAGACAACCAACAGATCAACGGCACAAAAATAAGCGGTACCGGGAGCCACGGTGTCTGGATGGGATAATTTACAAGTGCCCAGCCAGCACTGTGGTTCAGCATTGCGATTCAGCATAGAGCACTTACTCCACACCAAATAGGGCCAGGAAGGCAAGAGAAGCAAACCTTAGGGCGACAGAGAGCCAGGGCAGCTTTCTGCCCTCTTAAGTACACCAGGCATTTGTTGAAAGGACCGTGGGCTTCCCAGTGCTGCAATGGCCCTTTGACAGTGGGTATTTCGCGCTAATGTGTCTCAAGCACATTCTCAGCCTTCTCCTGCCCCAGAGCTTTCACAAAGCAGGGTATTGCCCTGACCTGAGCTGCCTGCTGGGTCACACGTACCCGAGACCCAGATTTGCTGCAGGCACTGTGTGACTGCCCTGGGGACCTGAGCATTGCTGGTGCTCAGACAAACCTCTTCTGGGGGGTGGGATGAACTTAACAGCAGCGCAGAGGACAGGAAGCCCCCAGTGCACCATAGGTCTGAGATTTCAGTTCTGCTTATCTCTAGAGGGGGATTTCCAGCACATACCTGCTGCAGGAGAGGCGCTGGGGCTTGAAGAGCATCTTCCGACCCATCGCAGCTCCAGCAATGTTTGTATCCCTTTTGAGTCGTGAAGGAATACAGCAAGGAGCTGGGCAAGAAGAGCCTCATAAAGCCTGATTCTCCTTTCCTCCCGCATGCACTGGCATTACACCAGACACACTTAGTCCCGCAGGTTTAACCGCACTCAGGAGAAAGACACTTTCCCTATCCGTCATGATATCACCAAGTGTAATACAGCCTAAAGAAACAACGCAGACTGCTGGTAAAAGACAGGCACCAGCACAGCCTGGAGCCGCTCCAAGGGCTTTATAGCACTTTATGACTCTGGAGGGCCTGACCCGTGGCAGATAAGTGCTATCAGCAAAGCCCAGCAGCCAATACACATCATCCTCCTCTCCTCACACACCGCTGAATGCCTTTCCCCACCATCCAAGGCAAAACGCTCTCGGAGCCTCTCCCAGACCCCAACAGAGGCTTCTGGGAGCCAGCGAGAGGTTTATAGCCCCGAGCAAGCGCTGAGCAGCTGAAATCAGTGCAGAGCAATGAAACCAAAGGAAATGACCTGCAAATGGCAGGAGTGATTTCAAACGAACACGTAAATTAGCTCCATTGTTCGGCCATTTGCAGGCAGATTGTATCTGTGATAGCTTGAGTCCTTGTTTGTTTGCCTTACAAAGCACAGCTGGAACTGCGGAAGGTTTAAATCCAGCTCAGGAGTTGCTGCTTTATTGTCTCCCCACTCCTGCTCCGTCTACCAACCCATTAACCTGCGGTAGTACCTCTCTGCACTGCCCATGCTACACTCTTTGGGGGAGATCCGGTCCCTACCGAAGTCATTCCTTCCCCATGAACTGGGGAGAATTCAATCCTCTGGATCTGCTGGATTTTGCTTTAATTCCACGGCAATAACTATGCCCTGCCTCAGCCCTTTCTGTGCGAGGGATCCAGCCGAAGGCACAGCCGGGACTAAACCCTCCACCACCGCCACAGTCTCCAGGTGTTCCTCACTTATCGTAGCTTTGATGCATCAGGAGATCTGAGACTGATCTGGGTTTATCCTGGTTATCTGAGATGGGAGCGGAAGGGAGAGATCAGACAGCTCCTGTTCAATCAGCCAGCACCACAGGAGCTGCATTAGCGACCATTATATTCAGCCTTATCTCCTCAACACAATTTGACCAAAGTTGCCGAATCTGCCCCTGAGGGAGGTTCTGAAACACCTGGATTGTTTTTTCGAAGGTCCTGGGTTAAATAACAGAGCCGGGCATTGCAAATGTCATTGGAGGCCATGGCAGAGGAGGACTTTGGAGATGCTCAGCTGTGGTGATGGGATAGGAGCCGGGGAAGAGCTTGCACGCACTCATTGATGTGATTACCGCCTGTTTGCTTTGGGTTCAGATGAATCCAATAAACTCCTCTGCAGGGACTCGGTTTGGAGGGGGTAATTTGCTGCTATTCCTTTCACAGGGTACTCTGGGGTACCTTGCATTGTCGGGGCTATGCTAGGAGGGGGCAATAGGATACTCAAAGGAAGGAAGATGAGTGCGGCTAGGGAGCAGCTGAAGCCCGGCCTTTCCATGAAGGTTCATCACCAGAAATCAAGTTTCAGCTTCCAACCACGTCTTGATTTTAGCACTTGTTGCTTCCTGCAGAGACTCAGCCCAGCTGGTTTCTAGGAGTGGAGGGATTACTTCATAGTCAGAAGGAAACCTCAGAGCTTCCTCTTGGCATGGCAGAGCACAGGGAGTGAAGGGGATGGTGGGGAAGGAGCTGCTTTGGTCTGTGGCAGGGCTGGGGAGTTGTGCTCTCTGCCCTTTTCAAGGAGCATAGAGGAAGAAAGCCCTCGGCAAGTCTTTGTCACCCAAACCCCACAGCTGTGACCAAAAAAAGGCACTTTTCAGGGAAGAAATGAGATGTTTCTGCTTGAGAAATAAACAAAACCAGCCCAGCTTGCATTGCTGGCCAGCTCTGGTGCTGAGGAGCAGCAGGGATGGCTGGACATCATCCTAGTCCATCATCCCTGCCTGTCATTCCAGTCCACTACGACTGGGAGAGCATCCCAACTGGTCCATCTGCATGGGCTGGCTTGCACTTGCTCTGTCCTGGTTCCTGGACCCTGCTCTGACCTGGACCCCCTGCACAGCCCACTGAAGCTGTTTGGGCTCTGTGCATGGAGAAGGGGCTGCTTTCAGCACTGGGACAGGCATCATCCAGGAGGAACCTGCTCTATTTTGGGGGTTTTGCTGGGACCCAGCCCTGTTTCATAGGAAAAGCAGAGATTCTTTCTCATGAGACGCCCCCAGGGTGAGTCATGGTCCCCGGGTGAAGAGGAGGAAGCAACCGCCTTTAAACAAGGGTCTGCTTTGCTGGTAAACATTGCCCACGGAAGCAACGGGAGGAGGAGGCTTGGGAAACTGGTGGGATGTGAACCCGCTCCATCCCACAGGGCGCTTTGTGAACAGCCACAGGGGAAAACCTGCGTCAGGAGCAAGAAGGTGAAAAATGTGGATTTTCCTGCTTTGGATCCTTTTCCCAGGTGAGATGTGGGAGCACAGGTCAGGCGTTTCCTGTCCCATGGAGAGGCTGGGACTGAGCCAGCCCAGGAAGCCCATCATGGACACAGCAAGGGCTCAGCTGATACTGTCCTTTTCTTGTGGCCAGTGAATGGCTACAGGAGATGACCTCTGAGATATGCAGTTGGATGAGCCATGGTATTAAGGCTTTTTGTCTAACAACACACACATCTGACGGGGGCTCTTTAGTGACTGGGGACATCTCATCTCACCATTGCTCCCCGGCATAGTGGGCATGGACACAGCATTCCTCAGGATGGGATGTCCCGGAGTTTCCAGAGCTCAGATCCCTCCTGATCCTCTGAGACAATGCAGGGAAGTGCTTGCATCTTCTCTTCTTGTCCCCTGTAGGTGTCTGGGCAGTGACAGGTCCTACGCAGGTGATGGTGAACCAGAGCAGCTCCCTGGTGGTGTCCTGCAGCTATGATCCAGGCTATGAGCTCTACTCCAAGTTCTGGTGCCGGAGGGGCTTTCTTGGGCTTTGCACCTCCACCATCCAAACCAATGGCTCGGAGGTGACAGTGACACAGGACAGGGTGTCCATCAAGGATAACCACACATCACAGTCATTCACAGTGACTCTGGACCATGTCATGCTGGAGGATGCAGGCTGGTACTCCTGTGGGGTGAAAAGGAAGATATTCAGCCTGAAGCACAGCACCGAGGTGGTGGTTTCCGAAGGTAAAGCCAGGCTAGGAGTTAAGCAGGGGTGTGTGATGGAGCTCATCACTTGGGAGAGGAGATCCCAGCTGGGGAATCATGGGGGTTGTCAAAGGGGGAACAAGCACCTTGCAGGCACTGAGATGTGCTGGAGGCTGCCCCAGTGCAGATTTGGATGAGGGATGGAGGAGGCTGCACAGAGCAGAGCCTCTCCCTTCCTCCCTTCAGCATCCCTGTTTCCATAAGCCCCTTGGGCTTTCCAGTCCCTCCCAGTAACCCCACTCCTTTCTCATCCTCCTCCTCAGTGCCCAGTGCATTGCCTGGAGACCCCCATCTCCACCTCCTGCACCTCTGTGGCTGCAGTCTCAGGGCAGAGGCCCAGAGGTGCAGGGGGGTCTCCACTTTGCTCTCTTTTCTTTCACATCTGTTTCATCCACAGCCAAAGGCAATGATGTGAGCCCGCTGGTCACTATGGGCTGTGGGGACCCTCCAGTTCTGTAAGTCAGGGCTCAAGCCCCCAGTAGCATCCCCTGGCCTAAGAGAGACCTCTTTCCGTCAGCCCTAGGCCGGTCGAAGCAGCTCTAAGGAGCATCCCAGGGGATGCAGGGCAGACATGCGAGTGTCCAGTCCCCATCCCCATCACCCAGACTCAAGCTCCAGCACCATCTCCTTTCTCTTATCCAGGTCCCAGCTCAGCATCACCTACCTGCTGCTCATCCTCTGTGTGAAGATGCCCGTGGCGCTGCTCCTGGTGTGTGTGGCTGTCTGGGTAAGGAGCCAATGCAGGAACCATGGCCAGGAAAACCTGCAGGTCTGAAGGTTTTGGGATGCCCAAAACCACCCCAGAGCCACAGAGACACCTTCCTGCCCCTTTACCCACCGCTGTGCTGGGGTTGTGCTGCCCATCACTGCCACCCTGCACCAGGATGTACTTGGCCCCATGGACTTCTCCCCCTGTGAAGCCTTGGCCCCTCCTGGCAGTCCCTGCACTGGAAAGGGGAAGGTTTGAGGCACAAAGAGCCTGAGTCTGCTGAGCTGGAGCTGCCAATAAAGGTTTGCAATGAAGCCTGAGTGTCCTGCAGGTATCTGTCTGTCTGCTTGCCTGTCAGCACTGCTGGTGGCTGCCGATGCTGTTGGTGCTCACATTGGGCTCCTTTTCTCATCACTCCCATTGTTTTCCAGGTTCTGTGCCCTCAAAAAGCAGGCACTTGAATAGTGCTGAAATCCCGCAGAAACCCTCCTCCTCCCGTGTTCTCGTGTCCCATGGGGTGCCTGATATCCACAGCCACATCAGGGAGAGCAACGTGGCCACCTCCATTCTCCTCAGGGTTTGGCCATGTCCCACTTTTCATGGCATAAGTGGCTTCACCAATGTCACTCCATAAAGCTTTAGGGAAGAGTTGCTTCTCTTCAGCTGTTTAGGGAACCAAACTGAGGATCAAGGAGCAGGCATGGACCAGGAGCTCATCGCTCTGAGTGTGAGGCTTTGATCCAAGCCTGTAGGAGACAGATCCTGTAACACCCAGAGTGTGTCTGGTTCCTGGCTGTGGGCTCTGTTTGTCCTTCCTGTCTCTGCCTGTCCCCAGCCTTTCCCCTAGGGAACTTCTTCCAAAGGGTTTGCCCAATGCAGCACAGGATCAACAAGTCACATATGGGTGGAAGGAAGGACACTGTGGGGGACTGGTTCTTTCAGGGGTAAGGGATGGGGGCACAAGGGGAGCACTGGGAGACCTGACTTGGGAATAGGGCTACCAAACCATGGAGGATCTGTGCTGGGGAGGACAGCATAGGGTGATGCTCTGGCCAGGGCAGTGGGGATGGGTGCTTATGTCAGGGATCACTGCCCCCAGGCTCAGGGCACGTTTGGGGCTCATGGGGTCCCTATGCAGCACTGAGACACCCCTTGAGGTAGATCCCACACTGGGGGCCCTGCCGGGCCAGAGAGGCTGGGCAGTGGCAGGACTGCACCTCACTGTGGGGGCCATGCAGGGGGCTAAAAGGGGAGCCCCTGGGGCAGGGAAAGGAAGGGGAGGAAGAGTGGGGAGAGTGGCCGGGAGAGCTCTCGGTGGCAGCGGGGCAGGAAGTCAGCTGAGAGCAGTGGATAAAAGAAAGCCCACGCTTTAGCTAAGAGCTTGGGGTACCCTCGGTACAAGAGGAAGCAAAGCTCCAGAGACACAAGGAGAAAGGAGCAGGAAAGGCAGGGCTGCCCTGATGCACTGCCCAGGCCAGACTGCCATGCGGCTCCTGCTGCTGCCCGCCTGCATAGTGCTGCCAGGTAGGGCTGAGGGAGTCCCTGGGGCTCAAGCCCACACTTGGAGCCGTCCGATGGGGCAGGAGGTGTCACTCCCGCGGCTCCGTGTGTCTCCGCAGGCTGCTGGGGGGTGACGGGGCCCGGCGCCGTGCGGGGATTCGTAGGGGGGTCCCTCTCGGTGACCTGCAAGTACCAGCCCGGCGATGAGAAGATGCCGAAGTTCTGGTGCTATCAGGGAAGCTTTTTCACGGACTGACATCATTCTCACCTCGGAGCTGAGCCCCGAGGTGCAGCGAGGCCGGGTCGCCATCAAGGACTATCGCGCACAAGGGGTGTTCACGGTGACCGTTAAAGACCTGGTTGTGAAGGACGCAGGCACCTACCGCTGTGGGGTGCGAACGGGCAGACTCAAGTGGGATAAGAGTGCTGATGTGGAGGTGATCGTGTCCCCAGGTGAGTCCCTGCACATCCTTCCCCCCAGCACCAGTGACCATCACGTCTGGGGGACGGGGCTGGGCTGCGGGAGGAGGTGGGATGCTGCGGGTGGAGGGATGGAGAGGGACAAGCGCTGGTTGGAGCCCGGCAGCACCCGCTGCATCTGCTCCATCTTCGAACCTGCAGCCCCGTGGCTCGGGCCGAAACCAACCGTTCCGCCGAACCCCCCCCGGCGTCCCGCGGCAGGGACCGACCCTCCACCGGGGAACCCCGGCCCCTTCCGCTACTTCCCGGTGCTGGCCGGGCTGCAGGTGCTGGCGCTGCTCGCCATGAGCGGAGCCGTGCTCTGGGTCAGCCTGCGCTGGGCATGAACCGCGGCCGGCACCGCTCCGACCCGGCCCCGACGGCGCGGGCAGGGGGCAGCGCCGGGACCCCGCCGGGCTCTTCCTGCCGCTGCCAGCGGCTGTAATAAAGCTTCTCCGACCCCGCTCCGCGCCTCCGCCTCTTCTCTGCGGCGTCTTCCGTGGTCAGGGAGCCCAGGGGCTTCCTGCGCTCCATCCCGACGGGGCGGACCCGGGGGCGGGCCGGGCTTTGCGGCCCCACATTGAGGAACCGGGTGCTGCAGGACGCCGAGCGCCGCCGCCCCAGAGCGGCCATGCGGCTCCTGCCTCTTCTCGCCTGGGCGCTGCTGCCAGGTAAGGCCGGGCCGGAGCCCCGCAGCAGCCCCGACGGGCCGGGCTGGCGCGGCTGGGGCACTCCCGCGGCTCCGTGTGTCTCCGCAGGCTGCTGGGGGGTGACGGGGCCCGGCGCCGTGCGGGGGTTCGTGGGGGGGTCCCTCTCGGTGACCTGCAAGTACCAGCCCGGCGATGAGAAGATGCCGAAGTTCTGGTGCTATCAGGGAAGCTTTTTCACCTGCGGGACTGACATCATTCTCACCTCGGAGCTGAGCCCCGAGGTGCAGCAAGGCCGGGTCGCCATCAAGGACTATCGCGCACAAGGGGTGTTCACGGTGACCATTAAAGACCTGGTTGTGAAGGACGCAGGCACCTACCGCTGTGGGGTGCGAACGGGCAGACTCAAGCGGGATAAGAGTGCTGATGTGGAGGTGATCGTGTCCCCAGGTGAGTCCCCAGCATTGCTTTGTCCCACTCCATGTGCTCGGATCAGAGGCTCCAGTGGGATGCAGCCAGGAGCAGGTGGATGCCCACATTGCCTGTGGCAGCCTCAGCCTGTGTCACCCGGTCTCATCAGGCTGCTGCTGTGGCAGGGGCCACCTCCCCTGGTTCTCCATGCCCAGGTCTTGGTATGGCCCTGTCTTGGCATCCCAGGATCAGCCACCCCCAACACCGGGCTGCTCCAGACCTTCGTATCCTGCTGGCCTTGTCTGTGCTCTGCTTGCCTTACTTTATAACACTAAAGATCTCCTCACCCCCTTGTGTCCCCCCATTACCCACTATGGAGCAGCCAGTGCCTGTGAGCTCTAAGCTTAGGGAATGTCCCTCTCTGTTGCCTTGCCAAGGATGTTATAGTACCAGGAATGCGGTGCCCAGACCCCCTTCCTGCAGGGTGAAAACATGCATGTTTGGGGAGGGGGAGGGCGGCGGTTGAGACCCTGAAAAGCCTCCTGGGCAGGGGATTACAGTCCTCTCACCTGAAGGAGCATGCTTTGGATGTGGCAGAGGGGACCCAGCTTCTCCTGTGATGGTAAGTGGGTCACTTCTGATTCACTGCAAACCCTACATCCTTTCTCCACTGCAGAGGCATGGAGACTGACCAGTGCTCTCCTCTTTTTGTTACAGCTCCTTCTTCTTCCTCCCCAGCATCACCCTATGGCTCCACCACTGCGCACCCTGATCTCACCAGCTCTTTATCAGTCTCCACACAGGCAAATCCCCAGGGGGAAGCTCTGCAACCAGGATCAAATCTCTCCCACCACAAAGGCTCCAGCCTTCCACAGTGAGTACCAGCTCCTGCCCACAGCAGCCACCTCCCTCCATGAGCTGGAGCCCTACAACCTTCCAGGCTCTTCACACCTCCCTTAAGGATTCAGACCTTTTGCCTTTGGGACCAGTGTTCCATTCACTCACCCAGCCACTCCTCATGGAAAGTAATCCCAGCATCCCTGGTCGGTTTGCCCTGGCAAAGCTCTGCTTGTCCCATGTCCATCTTGCAGCTTAAGCAAGGCATGGGTTATCACCGTGTGAGAACTGGTTCCTTGCTGCAGCACTGACCCCATTTCCTTCCCCAAACATCAGTTTGCTTGTGGGAAACCAAGTGCTGAGCTGGATCCTTTTTTGCTCTGTAGTCACATGCATCCCATCAGAGAGAGTTGAGAAAGCGTGAGTCCAGAGCTTTGTTCCTCCTCTCCTGCCTCTTGGATGTGATGCAAGCAGCAGGCAAAGCTGAGGCTTCCCATCCATATGCCCAAGAGGCTGCTGGCACACTTCACCTCGCTGTCCATTATACGTTCAACAAACAATGGAGCTAAACCAGAGCTAAATCAGGTGCAGGAGCTGATCCTTACAGCAGTGAGGATGCAGCAGCTCTCAGACCCGAGCTCCTGTTTGCTTCTGCAGGTTTCAGTGTGCTTTGCTCTGTGCCCAGCCTTCAGCTGACCCCCCAGACCCCATCAGCCTCTCCCTGTGTCTGCCCCACACAGGCTCCTCTCCCATCTGCTTCTGAGAAGCATGAGAACAGGAACTCTCTTTTGTGTTGCAGCTTGGATGTGGTTGAGCACATCCTCACTCCAGGCATCGTTGTGGTTCTTGTTTTGCTAGCAGCTGCTGTTGCTGTTCTGGTAATACTGAGTAGGAAGAGGAAGAGGGGTAAGTGGGGCTGTCACCTCTGCACACACTGTTTCTGCACCAGGGGCCATCTCCTCATATATTTGGGTTTCCTTCTATATTTCTTTTTTCTCCCCCCTTCCCTCCCCAACCCATCCAGTTCCTGGGTCCATCGCTGACACCTCCACCAATGTGGTCTCCTTCCCTTGAAGGAGCACTGGGACCATCCTATGGGTCTCATCGCAATGGGAGCAGGGAATGGCAGCTGTTGGGATGGGTGCTGCTTGGTATGGCACCCACTTGAGTTTGCCTGGGCACCATCAGCTTGGAGAAGCTCAGGTGCATGCTCAAAGCTTACACTAGGCTTGGTGCAGGGTTTAATGCCAGTGTGATGGATAGGGAGGGATAAGAGGGAATGCCACCAGCTGGCAGAGGGGTATGGTTTTGTTTGGAGAACTCCACTTTGGATGCTTGATGGGGTAATAGATTCTGCTTTATGGTGAATCCCATAGTGCAGGACTCTAATACATTTTGTTTCCTCTAGTTTCATTCGGGTCTGACCACATCCGTGCTTCAACAGCCACCTCCAGAACAGCTGTAGAGATGGACAGGATGGGCAGCATGTCCCATACAGTAAGACAAACCCCATTGCGCTCAGAGCTCGCTTGGAGAGGGGAAACAGCCTCCCAGAGCCCTTTGCTTTCAGCCTCGTTCATGGCCCTTTAGGCTGGGAGGGATCCATTGGGCTCTGTTTGCCGACAGAAAGGCCCAAGCAGGGATTCAGTGCAGAGTTTTCCTGTGAAGGGAATGGCGGATTGAGCCGAGGCTGCGGGCACGGAGCAGCAGGAGAGGAAGGGCTCATCCTTCTCCTTCATCTATCAGGGAGCAGATGCCTTGAACTACGCGGACATCAACCACAGCGCGAGCACAGCCGAGAGCCGGTCGTACGGCAACACCGAGGCGCTGCGCTGCTCAGCAGGCACCACGACAGAGTACATGGAGGTCAAGCAGAGGGACGAGGTGGGAGAGTGCAGAGGGTGATGGGAAGCCGGAGCGGATGGGAGACACTGTGGGCAATGGGATGTGTTGGGTGGGCAGGGAGAGAGCTGCAATGGGATGTGCCAAGCTGGTGTGAAATGACACTGGATAATGCGGGTGGCCTCTCTGGTCCCCAAGCTGCTCCTGGGTGCTTAAAGCAGCTGAGAGAGGCTCCAGCAGTGGGTGTTGTCCTGGAGCATCCCTGTCATGGATGTGTTTTGGTTTTCTGCTTTCCCAGCATTTGGAAGAGAAGAAAGAGCCCGCATATGCCACTGTGCGCAGATCCCTGCCGGAGCAGCAGGAAATCTATGCCAACGTGCCATCAGCTCCACAGCCCAGAGGAGAGGCCCAGAGCACAGTTGAGAGGGACTGAGCCAGCCCCTTGTCCATGGGCTGCTCCTGCTGCCGGCAGTGCCAGTGGGACTTGCATGGGATGCGCACAGAGGGCAGTGGGCTGGCTTTCTGCTCCTGTGGGAGCCGGCTGGACGGTGGAGCTGCTGCTCTTGTAGGCTCAGAGGTTTCCTTGGAGCAGCCTTGAGGAGGCTGAGGATGAGCAGGAGGCACAGAGAGGGATGAGGGTGGAATCATCCCTCTGCATTTGGAGACCTCACCCGCACAGCAGTGATGCTGGGAATAAATGGACTGGCCAGGCAGTGCTGGAAGAGACCAGCAGCTGGAAGTGGGCTCTGCCTGGCTGTCTGTATCCAGCACCCATCCTGCTTGCCCCTTTGGCTGCTATTCACAGGAACTGAAGCTCCCAACCCCATTGGTCACCTCAGATTGGCTTTTCTCTTGTTGATGGCAGGCAGAGCTGGCAGCAGGAAGCAGGATAGGAAGACGTGCTATATCCAAATGCATTTGTTATATCCAAATACCAGGGGCTTGGGTAGGGTATCAGTGCAAAAGATATGGAGAGGAGCTCCTGTTCCTTCTGCACAGCAGCTGGGAAGTGTCTCCCTTGAACCCCTGGTCCCACATCCTCATTGAGGTTTGCTCCTACTCTCTCTGCTCCACCATTCCCAAGGAACTCCAGGCTGGGAACACACGACTGAGCTGGAACCGTGACCCTGCTCTTCTCTGCTTTCCTGATAACTTATTTCATGGCACCCACTCAATACATCTGTTTGTGAGGCTGAGACAAGTGTATTTCAGGGGTTCATTTGGAGAGGATCCGTTAACTTTAACTGCTGCAAAGCTTCGGTTCAGTATTGTTGTAATTAGCTTATTCAAGAAGCCACGTGGAGCATCCTTGCTTTGGCAAAGCCTGGAAGTGCCTGTGGTACAGCAGTTGTGGTTATTCCTGTAGGTTATTTCTATATAAGCTTATATTCTTCTATAAGCAAAATTCCTCCTCTGTTTGGTCAGGAGGTGGGATCCCTCCTTCCTACCCTGCCTGAGGCTGGGCTCCAGAGGAGCAAACAGCGATGGCACAGACAAGCATCATTGCTGTGGTTTGTAATGAAATGAGCATCCAGCCAGATTCCAGCCATTGCAGGGGAAAGAGGGAAAGCAAACCCACTTATTGCTCCTCCTGCTGCCCCCTTTATTACTGCAGATAACAACGCTCCTTCTCTGAAGGAGCTGGAAGGAGGAAGCCATTGGAGTTTTTAGGTACTTGGGTCCTATTATGCCACAGCTGAGGGCCAGGGAAGCTGTGAATGCTCCATCCCTGGCAGCGTTCAAGGCCAGGTTGGACAGAGCTGCTGGTGCCATGGTTTAGTGTGAGGTGTCCCTGCCCATGGCGGGGATTGGAACTGGATGATCTTAAGGTCCTTTCCAACCCAAACCATTTTATGATTCTACGAACATACGCACACTCTGGTGCACACATGAGCAGGCACGCACACACACACACACACACGCACAGGGTGCAGGGATGCACGAACACACGCACCCCCGGTGCACAGACGCCCGTGCATTCACACACACACACACACACGCGCACTGTCGCGGTGTCCAGGGATGGGTACAGGCGCTCCCCGGTGCCAAGATGCAGTCACGCACGGATGCGCGCACACGCACCAATACACACGTGTGTGTCCCCCCCCCCCCCC
>NDXB01010364.1:185066-208528 GCA_002631895.1 Agapornis roseicollis
CCCCCCCCCCCAATCCCGCGCGCTCCCACAGGCGCGCTCCCGTCCCCCGCTCCCCTCCCCAAGCCCCGCCCCGGCGCTCCGGCGGCGCGTGCGCGGTGCCCGGTGCCGGTGCCGGTGCCCGCCCAGCCGCGGCGGAGCGGCCCATTGACCATGGTGGCCCCGGGGCGGGCGCGGAAGCTGGCGCGGCGTTACCGGCTGGCGGTGGCCGCGGCTCTCGCCATCCTCCTGCTGCAGGGGCTCGTCCTCTGGACCTCGGCCGGCCTCGACGAGGAGGGACCGGGAGAGGTGCGCTGAGAGGCCGGACCCGGGGCCTGCCGGCGGGGAACGGGAATGAGGAGGGTACCGGGGTGATGAAGGGGCCGGTACTGGGGATGGCGGGGTGGGAGGAGGATGGTGCGTGCTGGGATGGGGCTCTTGGAGAGGGGGGGGGCGGACACGCACAGTGCATAGGGAAGAGAGGACTGATGTGTCCCCTTGCTGTGGAGCATGGAGGGGACACAAAGGGGGTGTTGTGGCCCCCTTAGTGTGTCTCAATGGGGCTGGTAAGGTCCTGTCCGAGGACGGGTCGGTGGGGTGGATGGGGGTCCCGCAGTCCCCAGGTAAGGGTGGGCTGTGAGGGGCTCTGTGTGCAGCAGTGCAGGGTCATGATGGCACCAGAGAAGGGGTCTTGTGGTGCAAGTTGGGGTCTGGTGTGGGGTGGGAGGCTCAGCGGGGTCCTGCACTTCTCCATGGGGTGGGAGGTGCTGTGGGAAGCTGGGGTCAGTGATATCCAAGCTGGAAAATATGGAAGCATTAATTCAAAGAGCTGGGAGAGTGTGTGTGGAGCTCGGGAAGTTTGTGGCAGCTCCTGTGTAGCTGGTCCGGTCAGGAATATCCCTGTGGAGTGCGAGCGTTTGAGGGCCTTTGGCAGCCGTTTGATGTGTTTGTACCAGAACACTGCTAAGGCAAAAGGCATCACCTCTTATGTGTGGGGAAACTGAGGCATGGGCTGGCGAAGGTGTTTGCCCAAGGTCAGACACAGAGCAGGCAGTAAGGAGGATGTGGAGCACGTTACTGCAGCCTTCAAAGCTCTTGACTTCTGCGTTGCTTATTTGAATTCATTTATTTGTTGGGAGCTGCTGGACCACATCCAGACCCCCTGCATCTGCATGGACCAGTGGCTGGAGCAGGTTTCTCCAAGGGCTGAGTCCCTGTATGGGCTTCCTCTGTTAATGCCTGTGTGGTACCACATCCCCTCATCCTGGGCAGGACCCTCATGTTTCAGGGACTCTTAAAGAGCTGCTCGCAAGGTGATGGTGAAGCCAGGTTTGGGGTGAACTTGGAGCTGTGAAGGAGCAGGCGTGGGGTGAGCTGTGGCAGAGCAAAGCCAATGCCATGAGGTGAGAAGTGGGGATCTCTGGAGGGATGAGAGCTTCTCCTGCCCGTTGTGGGGTGCCTTGCTGGTGAGGGGGTGACCCCACAGCTCTTTTCATAGGACTAGGAAGTTGTTCCTCAGAGCAAAGAGGTGGGAAGAGGAACTGAGCAGCCCTTGTGGGGGGAGGGTCTCTAAGATGAGCACCCATTCTGCAGGTAAATTCCCAGCCCCAGGCCATTGGGAATGGTGTGAACACCCTCATATGCTGCCATATGCTCACCACCAAAACAGGACCAGGGAATAAGTGTATCAAGGAGAGGGGTCATGGTGTTGCCTGCAATCTGGAGGCATTGGGAGCATGAGAACACAGTGATCCGGCTGCAGGAGTGCCTGGCGTCCCCTTTCCTGTGACCTTGATCAAGTCCCTTCACCACTCCCGGCTTCCTCTGCACTGTCCTGAGCTGCTTCTCTGCTTTTCCCTGCTCCTGCCCTGTGCTGGCTCCTGGGTTGGTTCATTCTGCCTCGGTCCTTGCCTGGTTTCCCCTTGTCTCTTCCCAGAACTGAGTGGGCAGCTGACAGGTTTGGCCCTAGGTCCTATCACCTGGAGAGGGGATGTTCACCACCAGCAGCACTAGCTCCAGGGCTTGGGAATGGACAAGAGTCTCTGGAGAGGGTGTAAATGTCTCCTTCCCACTAACTGACACAGCTCTAACCTGGCTTATGGCATTGATCTATACTGTCAATGGGCTGTGACATGCTATAGAAAGGGAGACTTGAGTCCTGCAAACGCCATGGAGTTGAGCTAGCTCACCTTCCCCTCCAGCCCAGCTGTGCTGCAGCCCTGGGAGGTGCTCCCGAAAGGGCTGCTCTGATCTCTGCTGGTGACAACCCCCTTCTCTGCTTGGATCTTGTCTGGTTTCCTTGTCTTCCCTTCACAGGGCAGGGAAGAGCATCCCCTCCTTGGCAGGCTCCAGTCCTGGTGGCTCCCTGGTGTGAGCTGAGCTGAGTCTGAGTGAGGTTCTTTCCCCTTCACCAGAGCAGGTTGTGAACCCATCTCACACCAGCGGTGGCTTTCAGTCACATCAGAGCCACCAGCCCTGCCCTCCTTGGGAAGGCCGTGCTGCTCGGGTCATGTCACTGCTCTTTCCAAGCCCCATTCCAGGGTCCTGCAGTTCACCATGCCAATGCTTTATGGGTACAGACCAGCACAAACTGCATCAGTTTGTGTCCACCCAGGCCAACATGGAGTTCCCAACCTCCAGGCAGCCAAATGAGCTTGACTGATAGGAGAGAAAATTCCCTAGGCCTTTGCTGACAGCATCTCTGCTGCAGACAGCACAAGCCTGTCTGCACACATATGTGGCTACCGGAGGGACCAGAGTGATCCTGTGTGGATGTTAATCCTCCAAGTGCTGTGGCCATCAAAGAAGCTTCCTACAAAACATCTTTTGTTTCAGCTTTGCTGAGNACATGTGTGCGGAGGGACCAGAGTGATCCTGTGTGGATGTTAATCCTCCAAGTGCTGTGGCCATCAAAGAAGCTTCCTACAAAACATCTTTTGTTTCAGCTTTGCTGAGATTCCTTGATTTGATTTTTATTATTCCCTGGGAAAAGCCTGGTTTTAGGGGGCTGTGTCAGCTGTTTTAATTGTGAGGTCTAAGGCTCTGCTGCTGCAAGTAGCAATCAAGTGTTCACATTCCTCTAGTGACTCTGGCACATTTTGGGGCCAGTTTTGCCTGATGGGTGCTTGTATGTGACAGACACTGGAATCGATTGACCAGAGGGGGAATCCTGCAGGACAGCGGATGCTGTCAGTGCTGTTCCTTACAATGGCAGAGCTTGGAGATGTCCATGCAGTGAGATCTGCACTGGGGCTGGGGTGCAGGTAGGTGCCTGGCACACAGCTCTGTGGGGATAGCAGTGTCACATTGGGAGAGGCAGAGCAGAAGTGACCCCTGCCTGGCGCCTGGAGTCATCTGTGCCTGTCAGGAGGAGCCTCACTTCAAGAACAACACACAAGCCTTAAATATAGCAGAGTAACGTGGCCAGAGCCGTTCCCTGCCAGGCTGGGGTGGAGGGAGCTGCTGTGGTGCAGTAATTAGAAGCCATTGAGTTCTTTAGCTGGCAGCTCCAGAGAGGCTGGCGATGCTTCTAACAACAGGCATGCTCCTGAGCTGGGAACAGGACTCCTTCCAAGGAGATGAGTGGGACTGTAACTGGTGGTGGGCATTGCATGGGGGCTGTCCCCAGAGCCAGGCGTGCTGGGAAGCAGAAGGTGCAAGCGGGACCAGTGAGTCTCTTCCTGCAGGAACAGGGCTTAGCCTATGGAAGAGACCTGCTCTTTGCTTGTTGCCTCCTACTCCTGCAATGCTCAGTGCAGAAAACAGGTTTATAACTGTAGAGCAGATGGGCCTGGTGGTGACTGATGAGCATTTCAGCCAGTCTCAGCTGCCTGTGATGCCTGTCTGGGTGCAAGGCGCTCGGCTGATCCTTGCTGACACCGGTCCCTTGCGAGTTAAGCGTTGGCTTGCCTCTTTGCCACCATGGTTTGTGGGCTCTGCACCACAACACGGGCAGTGCAGGCACTGCAGAGCGGGCAGATCTCACCAGATGCCTTACAGCCTTTGCATGGCATGGTTTCTCCTGGCTGTGACCTTCCCAGCAGCATCCACAGTGGTGCTTGTGCAGGGGGCTAATTCGGTCCCGCTGTCCTTGTGAGGCTTCTGCCCATCCTCAGAAGATGCTGCTGCCCAGGAATAGCCCCCAGCGTGCCTCACTGCCTGCTATGGTGTCTGGCGCAGAGGCTGGGTTGTGCTGGGAGGCCTGGCTGGACCAGAAGCTGCTTTGCTGCCTGTCAGCTGGGGGGACACAGCCTGGCCCTCCCAGCACCACTCGCTGGGTAAGTTCTTTCCCAGGAGCGTGGCTCTCGCCGCGTCCGAACTTCCCAGCTCCGTGCTCGGCCCAGGGCTGACTCGCTGCCAGCCTGGCAGAGGTAAGGAAGCGAAGGGTAATTAACCGCTCCCTGTGCACATCCGCTTGGCTCGGCAGGAGGGTTTGTGGAAGGGATTCCTGGAGGAGATGGTGAGCGCAGTGCCTGCTCCAGCCCGGCACCGGGAGCCGGGGCCCAGGGAAGGGAGCACGGGCAGGACTTCATTCAGTGCTTTCAGCCCCAGAGAGTGCAGCTGCCCGAGACCCCAGCTCCCACATGGATGTGCTGGGCTTTGACTTATGGCGTGGTCACGGTAGGGAAGAGCTGATCCGTTAACCTTCTGGTAAAGTAACCAGCCAGAACAGCCCTGGGCTCATCTCCCCTGCCCACGCAGGACCGTGGAGGGTTGCTGATGCAGGCATAACCATCCTTGGCTTTTTAGTCTTACAGAGAGCAGAACCCTCTTTGTGCTGGGATGATGGGATCTGCAAATCAAGGTTTTCCTTTACTGGCTTTAGGGGAACCTAGGACCACGCAAGGAGGTGCTGTGGGGATTTAGGTGGCAGAAGGGCAGTGTTATATCCTTTGCTGCACCGTGCCTGCTCCCAGAGTATTACAGCAAAGAGCTCCATGGGGACTGAGCACACTGAACAGGGATGCTGGGCTTGACTTAATGCTCTGCCCTCTCCTTTGCCCCCCCCACCACAGGAGCGGCAGAAGAAAGCCGGCTTTCCCGAGAGCAGCGACGGCTCCAAGGACTCGGACAGCTCCGCAGGGCGCCGGGGCAGCGCCGGCAGGAAGCACGGGCGATGGCGGGCCCGTCCGGACGGCCCCGGTGTGCTGGTGTCCAAGGTGGTGAGAGCCGTCACGGCCAGACCCAAGCTGGGCTGGAGGCTGCCGGGCGCGCCGGACTCCTCGAGCCGCAGGAACCTGACGGAGCTGCGCGGAGAAGCCCAGCTGGCTGTGTTCCAGCAGGGTGACACGGGCAGCGTGGAAGGAGCTCCCCAGCCCACCGAGAACAGCTTCACCCCCAAGTGTGAAATCACGGGCAAAGATGCCCTCTCGGCGCTGGCGCGGGCCAGCAGCAAGCAGTGCCAACAGGAGATTGCCAACGTGGTGTGTCTGCACCGGGCCGGCAGCCTCATGCCCCAGGCTGTGCCTCGCCACTGTCAGCTCTCGGGTGAGTTCTTGCTGGGGGAATCCAGGTCATCGTGGGCATCGGGGGTATGGACCACGTTCCTTATGTGACCACACTGTGCCAGCTGCCAAACAGAGGCCTTAATCTGTCACTGATTCCCAGATTACTGCCTCCTCTCTAATCCAATCAAAGCTATGCCAGTATCCTTAAACTGGGCTGTTCAGCCCGACCTGCAGTGCCTGCGGGGGTCAGAGCCAGGCCCAGCTACATCCTGGTTTGAGGGGACACAGAGGGACACCCCTTGCCCTTTCCCAATGCATCCCTGTCAGTTATCAATGAATCATAGAATTACAATGGTTTGGGTTGGAAAGGGCCTTAAGATCATCCAGTTCCAACCCCCTGCCATGGGCAGGGACACCTCACACTAAACCATGGCACCCAAGGCTCTGTCCAACCTGGCCTTGAACACTGCCAGGGATGGAGCATTCACCACTTCTTTGGGCACCCTGTGCCAGTGCCTCACCACCCTCACAGTAAAGAACTTCCTTATATCTAACCTGAACATCCCTTGTTTAAGTTTAAACCCTTCACCCCTTGTCCTGTCACTACAATCCCTGATGAAGAGCCCCTCTCCAGCATTCTCTTCAGATACTGGGAGCAAGGGGCTGCGTGTGCCACTGCAGCCAGTGTGGGCTGCACTGACGGAGTCTGCCCAAGGCCAAGCTCTTTCATGCTGTCCCCACCTTATGTCTCACTGGTTTATCAGGATCTGGGGGTGGTGGGTGCAAAGGCTGGAGGTGACTGAAGCCCTCTCTCTCCCCACACAGGCAAGGTCAGCCCTGTCATCCAGTGGGACGAGAGCCGGCTGCAGCAGCTGCCCCCCAGCAAGCCCGTGCGCATCGCCTACATGCTGGTTGTGCACGGCAGGGCCATTCGCCAGCTGAAGCGGCTCATCAAGGCTGTGTACCACCAGCAGCACTTCTTTTACATCCATGTCGACAAGGTGTGTGGCAGGGGTGAGGGCAGGGAGGGTGCTAACAGTGCCTGGATCAGTCACTGGGGCAGGGTGATGAGCGGGGCAAGTGGCTGAGTAGGGTTTGTTCTCAGTGCTGGTGGAGCTGTGACCCTGCCACCCCTGTTTCTGCAACCCCAGGGAAGCAGGATCTGTCCCTGCTGTCCAGAGCAGTCTTGTCCTGCTGTTCCCTTCCCTGTGGGCTGTAAGGGCTTGACCCAGGGCTGGCAAGGCCCTGCTGAGCATGAGCTGTGCTCCCTGACAGCGCTCCAACTACCTGCATCGCGAGGCAGTGGAGCTGGCCAGGCACTACCCCAACATCCGTGTGACACCCTGGCGCATGGTGACCATCTGGGGAGGTGCCAGCCTGCTCAAGATGTACCTGCGGAGCATGAAGGACCTGCTGGAGCTGCCTGAGTGGCCATGGGACTTCTTCATCAACCTGAGTGCCACTGACTACCCCACGAGGTGAGGGCCTTGCTGGTGCTATGGAGGTATCTGGGCTGCGTGATGCCTTGGGAGGGGCAGAGAGGTGGCAGAAGATGGGGCTGGGGATTGCACCCACATGTGGTGATGATGCTCCAGGACCAGGCTGGCCCCATCTCTGCAGAGGAGCCCAGCCTTGGAGGCTGTTTTTCCCTCTGGTCTGGGTGTAGCAGGGGAACACAAGTGAGGCGCCAGACAACAGAGGCCACCTCTGTGGCTCCCTAGTGGCAGGACAAGGGTTTGAGTCAACACTCACCAAGCAACTTTAGGCGCCTTGTGTCTGATGGCTCTTGCAGTGTGAATGATACTGGGCTGCTTTACTCCAGTGTCCATTAATGCTTTCTAATTTGCACCTTAGGACCAATGAGGAGCTGGTGATGTTCCTGTCCAAATACCGAGATAAAAACTTCCTCAAGTCTCACGGCCGAGACAACGCCAGGTAATCCCAGCCTGGAGCAGAGCCGAGCTGAGCTGAGGAGCAGAAAAAGGAGGGATTTGGGAATAGAACTGAAACAAGTGGGACAAAGGGGGCTGTTCTGGATGCAGCTGGTGATGCTGAACCCCTCATCCTCACCCCCATGCCCAGGTTTATCAAGAAGCAGGGCCTGGACCGCTTGTTCCACGAGTGCGACTCCCACATGTGGCGGTTGGGCGAGCGCCACATCCCCGAGGGCATCGTGGTGGACGGGGGCTCCGACTGGTTCTCGCTGACGCGCAGCTTCGTGGAGTACGTGGTCTATGCCGAGGACCAGCTCGTGTCCCAGCTGCGCCAGTTCTACACCTACACCCTCCTGCCAGCCGAGGTGGGTGCTGGCTGCAGGCCACGGGGTGGGTTTTCCTCTCCCTGTACTTAATGTCTCTGTTCCATTTCATCCCTACCCTGGAGGGCTGCCAAGGGTGTTGGTTCTGCTCGGCTTTGTGCCTCCCCTTTGTCCAAACACAGAGGGGAGAGGAGAGCAGGCAGGCCAAGGCTCATGTTTATATCCAGTTCAGACACCCTTCGGGGTTAGATAAGGACCAGTGTGGGTGCGCAGCCAGGTCCCTTACGTGTTGCCTTATGCTGGGAACACGGATAGGGTTGTGTTCAGGGGCTGTCTTGTTCCTGTGTGAGTGATGTGGGGGGTGCCTCTGCTAAACCATCCCTGCTCCATCCCCACGGGGTGTCCTGTCCCTTCTCTGCTGTGCACAGTCCTTCTTCCACACGGTCCTGGAGAACAGTCACGCCTGCGAGACCCTGGTCGATAACAACCTCCGAGTGACCAACTGGAACCGGAAGCTGGGCTGTAAGTGCCAATATAAACACATAGTCGACTGGTGCGGGTGCTCCCCAAATGACTTCAAACCCCAGGACTTCCTCCGGCTACAGGTGAAAAAGATCCTCCTTTCTCCTCCTGCTCTCTCCCCTTCTCCCTGTCTCTCTTCTCTGTGAGCATCCTTGAGGGATGGGTGCAATGGCAACTGCTGTGCATGTCCCCACAAGGGCCCTGACACAAACCCATGCTGTCTCTCAGTGTGTGGGGATGTAGACTGAGGTTTGGGGGAGATACATCCAGCCCTGAAATGAGGAGTCAGCAGGATTGTCCAGCAATCCAGGGCTTCCGTAGTGCAGGGCTCTGATCCTGGAAGCTCTGCCATGTGGCCAGGCCTCGTGCTGGGCTCTGCAGCAGCTCTGCAAGGTGGGGGCCCATCTGAGTAGAGATTGCGGCGAAGGAGCCAAGATGACACATGGCTGCTTCTGAGCACGGAAAGGGGGAGGCAGTGGGAGAGATGGGAGCCCATCTGCGTTACCAGTACTGTGTGCTCCCACTGATCCTGTCAGAGGATTACACACAGGGGCTGGCTGTGCTTTGCTGTTCCTTAGCCTGTGCCCTCAAAGAGGGCAGGATGGGTCCCAGCATGTTTCTTCCTGGTGTGTCTGCCTCCCATCAGCCCTGCTTGGGTGGGTGCAGTTAACACTGTTAGGAATCATAGAGCCACAGAATGGTTTGGGTTGGAAGGGACCTTAAAGCTCATCCAGTTCTAACCCCCTGCCACAGGCAGGGACCCCTTCCACTGGAGCAGCTTGCTCCAAGCCCCTGTGTCCAACCTGGCCTTGAACACTGCCAGGGATGGGGCAGCCACAGCTTCTCTGGGCACCCTGTGTCAGCGCCTCAGCACCCTCACAGGGAAGATGTTCCTAGTGTCTAATCCGAACCTCTGCTCTTCCAGCAACTCTCCAGGCCCACCTTCTTTGCCCGCAAGTTTGAGTCGACGGTGAATCAGGAGGTGCTGGAGATCCTGGACACGCACCTCTATGGCAGCTACCCCCCCAACACGCCGGCGCTGAAGGCGTACTGGGAGAACGTCTATGACCGTGTCGATGGGCTCAGTGGCCTCAGCGATGTGACCCTCACCTTCTACACAGCCTTCTCCAGGCTGGGGCTCCACAAAGCTGCGTCCACACCGGCAGCAAAGGCCGACAAGCTCTGCAGGTGGGATATTTGCAATGGGCTTGATCCAGGCTGCGAGTGGTGGCCTGCATCTTGTGCTGGGAGGATGCTGATGCTCAGATGTGCAACCTCTCTCTGTCTGTGTCTCTCTGCAGATTTGAGCCCCGTGGCTTCCCATCCAGCGTGCACTTATATTTCTATGATGACCGTTTCCAGGGTTACCTGGTGATGCAGGAAGTGCAGAATTTGGTAACGGGGCAGGCAGAGTCGCTGGAGGTGTGGATGATGCCCCAAGGAGCTCTGAAGCTGGCGAGTCATGGAGGGCAGGCAAACCGCTTGCAAAACCTTGAGGTAAATGGGAAAAGCCCCTCATAATGCCCACTTTCCTCCCAGGCTGTCCCACACCACTCTGCCCTTCCTCTTCTTCCTCCACTTGCACGCTGTGGGGACAAGGGGACATAGTGCCACTGTCATGTCTGAGAAAAAACCTTTGTCCGAGGATTTGGTTTCTGTGTGGAACGTGGAGCTGATCGGTGGGGAAGAGGCTTGAAGGGTTCTTTAGGGGGGAGCTGAGGCTGTGGGGTTCAGTGTCTGCAGCTGCAGGAGGCATCATACAGCTGGGGCAGTGCTGGTGATGGTACAGGCAGGCAGGAGAGCCATGGAGAGGGGTGTGCATTGCTTTGGGTTCCAATGTTTGTGCCTGGCCTGGTTTGGGGAGCAAAACCTGAGCTGGTAGCATCTCCCTGTCCAGTGTCCCACCACTTGTGCCTCCTGTCCCTCCAGGTGGGCACGGAGTGGGATCCCAAGGAAAGACTCTTCCGCAACTTTGGAGGCTTGATGGGGCCTTTTGACGAGCCGGTGGCCATGCAGAAGTGGTCTCGGGGTCCCAACCTGACGGCCACAGTGGTGTGGATCGATCCCACCTACATCATTGCTGCTTCCTACGACATCACGGTGGATGCTGAGGCAGAATTTACCCAGTACAAGCCCCCCCTCAACCGGCCCCTGCGCCCCGGTGTCTGGACCATCCGTCTCCTGCAGTTCTGGGAGCCCCTGGGTGAGAGCCAGTTCCTGGTGGTGCCACAGACCTTCAACCGCAAGCAGCCTCTCAGGAAAGGTGAGGCTATGCTGGAGCCTGGGGCTTCGTGGGAGGGTCTCGCTGGGGTCCCCCTTGTCCTGGCCTCTCTGGTGACACAGCAGGAGCTGTTGTCCTCTGGTGCCCCTTTGCCCATGTAATGTTTTCAGACCAGGCCCATCTGTGGTCAGTTACGTCTGTCCCACAGCTACACCCCTCTCATCAGGCTGGAGGAGAGCTGGGGTTGTAAAGGGATGGGGTGCTGAGCCTCACCAAGAGGTGGCGAAGGGATCATGAGGATGCTCAGACCTTAGAGCAGCTTTCGATATCTGAAGGGGGCCTACAAGATTGCTGGGGAGGAACTCTTCATTAGGGACTGTAGTGACAGGACAAGGGGTAATGGGTTAAAACTGAAACAGGGGAGGTTTAGAATGAATATAAAGAAGGAATTCTTTACAGGAGGGTGGTGAAGCACTGGAATGGGTTGCCTAGGGAGGTTGTGAGTGCTCCATCCCTGGCAGTGTTCAAGGCCAGGTTGGACAGAGCCTTGGGCGACATGGTCTAATGTGGGGCAACACCTTTTCCATGGCAGGGGGGTTGGAACTGGATGATCTCAAGGTCCTTTCCAACCCAAATCATTCTGTGATTCTACACCACTGATCCCACTCTCTTCTCTCCCATTGCTGCCCAGATGACAGTAACTGGCTGCACGGCGGTCCCCCCCGCAACGAGTACATGGAGCAGAGCTTCCAGGGCCTGGGGGGGATCCTCAACCTGCCACGTTCCGAGGCAGTGGAGGAGGACGCGGTGCGGAAGGCGCAGCTCACGGAGAAGGCACTGGAGGACTGGGCCGACAGTGCCATCAGCGCCTTCTGGTCCGTGGCAGACGTCTGCGTGAGCAGCCCCTCTGCCTGCACTGCCCTGGAGACCTGCAGCAAAACCTCCTGGAGCTCCCTCTCCCCGGACCCCAAATCAGAAATGGGGCCCGTCAAACCTGACGGGCGGCTGAGGTAGCAGGAGCAGCTGGGGGGGCGGCCTTGGGAGCCAGGAGCATCCTCCCTCACTGTCACTGACATGGGGGCCATCCCCGGACTGCATCGCCCTGTGCCATCTGCACCGTAGGTGCTCGAGGAAGAGGGAATGGGAACCCCTGGGTAGGGGAAAACCTTCTCCTGTGGGGGATTTTGGGCAGAGGGGTGAGGTGAGGCTTGTCCGCCTCCCCCAGGAATGGGCTCTTGCTGGCTGGGGAGAGCATGGAGAGTGCGAGGAGCTGGCCAGAAGGTGGCTGGGGAGAGCTGTGTGTCTGTCCTTCCAGGCCTTGGAGCCTCGGGAAGCACTGGTAGAGCAGCAAGGGAAGGCTGGTGGATGTGCAGGCTCTGGACCAGCTCAGTACCCTCTGCAGGATGAAGCTCTGTGCTAGCCCAGGCAGGGCTGGCACAGGGCTATGGGGACAGGCAGAAGCAGATGGGGTGAAGCATGCTATGTGCATGGAGCTGCGGCTGGGCCAGGGCTTGCATCTCACCCCCTCCACCCCAGCCCTTTAGTTTGTATTTTTATAAATATATATAGAGAGAAATATATATGATGCAAAGTGCAATAGAGACGAGACCCCGCGTTGGCCGGGAAGTCCTTGTGTCTCCACCTCCCCTCAGACTGTAACATATCTTGTTCTCTTGGGTGTCCTGGTGCTATAGGACAGGGTGCTGGGTCGTTTACATGATTTTTTTACTATTAATGATGATGGTTGTTGTTTTGCTGTTTCCCCATTTCCTGCTGGGTGCTGCTGGGACACCCACCCTGCTGCCCCTTGGGCAGGGTTGTGGGGTGCTGTCTGATGGTGCCAAACATCCGGAGCTGCTGGTGTGTGTCTTGTGACGGTGGAGCACTCAGTTCATGGTTACAGGCCCAAACGCTGCTGTAGGACCCTGCTGCCACCGTCTGCTTCAGCAAAGGGACAGACCCCTGCCAAAATGCCACCCCTTGGGCTGATGTCCTGCTGCAGATGAGAGCTTGCTGTGCCTAGAGCGCTGCCCTGTGCCACGGCCCTTTGGCCCAACCTCTTTTCTCCTGGGTCATCAGAAGCTCCCAGGACCTGCTGTGCTTCCCTGGCCAAAAAAAACAGAGGCAAGACAAGGTCCAGCTGAATCCATCTGTGCTTTCTGCTTCTGCCTCCTTGTGGAAGGGGTGCAGTGGAGCATCCCCTTTTCCTGCCATCCTCCCAGGCGTGGGGACTGCCTGTGACATTCCTTTCTCCAAGACTGGCTGTGTGGAGAAGCCTGGGCTTCGTTTTCACCCGGGGAAGACACTTCACTTCTTGTCTGCAGCCTGGGAAGGGGAATTGCTTGCTGCATGGGCTGGAGACAAGCAGGAGCCCATTGGGCCCAACCACTGTGCTCCAGGCAGCACCAGCAGCTCCGTGCCTCGGACACATTCTCCACCCTCTGCCAGGGCCTGGCTTTTGCCTGCTGGGGCTCATACTCCCTGTCTCCCCAGTTCAAGGATGCTGGTGCTGCATGAGGCACATTGACAAACAGGACGGAGACCTTGACAGCAAAGGCAGGTACCTGCCGGTGAAGGGCACGGTGGGGGGGGAGATGCCAAAACTCTGTTGGAAGCGTTGTGTAAAGTTGTCTTAAATACGCAACATCTCCACAAATATATCTCTGCCTCTATAGTGTGGTGTGATGGGTTTGTGTGGTGTGTGGGGGGAAGCTTTGCCTTCACATGGCACCCCGGTGGGGTGTACCCGGTCCTGGGCACCCGGGAGGATGGGTTATCGAGGGGTGTATTGGGATTTTGGTGGTGTTTGTTAGGGTGTAGGGGGATGTATCGGTGTGCTGGTGTGGTTGTTGGGCTTGCTCCCCATGGCAATATGCAGCTAAGCACCAAGCCGTTGGTTTTCCATAACCTGTGCCGGGGGGCGGGACAGCCCTGTAGGTGCTTATTTAGTAATTAGCTAATTAATTAATTAGCTAATGAGCGGGTGGAGCCTCCCCCAGGCTCTCCCTGCCCAGGAGCGGGGCAGCGCTGCTGCCGTTCCCCGCCCGCGGGGCCGGCACACAACCACACACAGAGCCTGGCTTACCCTACCGCAGGGTGCTCCGGTAACCGCGGGGTCGGAGGAGCCGGGGTCCGGATGTGTCGGAGGGCACAAACCCAAGACCGGTCCCTCCCGTCGGGGCCCGCCCCGCCGCGTCGCCACGGCAACCGGCTGCCAATGCAGCCTGTCCCGCCTGCAGCCAATGGGGGACGGCGGAGGGCGGTGCGGAGGCCAATGGGGTGCGCCCGGCTCCGCCCCGGTGCTCCCGGTCCCGCCCCGCCGGCCGGTGGGGCGCGGGCAGTGGCTGCAGGTGGCAGCGGAGGGATGGCGCAGCCCAGCGAGGCCTCGGTGCACACGGCGGCTGCCGGTGCCGCCATGGACAGCAACGTCCTGGCCATCGTTATCGCCGCGAGTGAGTGGCGGGACGGGCTCCGGTGGAGCGGGGTCGGGTGAGGGCGGGCTCGGGCTGTGCCGGCTCCCTGCGGCCCGGGGATGCGGTCGTTACAGCTCGCGGTCCTTCTCCGGGGCACCGCTGGTCCCTGGGTTCGGGTCCGAGGGGAGCGGCGGGAGGGGCTGGCGGTGCCGGGTGGGCTCTGTGGGAACCGGAGTGCTGGAGAACCGGGTCCCTGCCGCGGCACCGCGTGTGAGCTGAGAGCCCCGGGAGGCAGGGTGCCTGGCCCGGTTCCCGGTGCAGCGGTCCGGAATACGGCTGAGCCGGATCTATCGGCGTGGTTGTTGACGTTCTCTGGACAGGCAGTCGGTGAAACGGGCTTAAATGGGGCTTTTCCAAGCTGCTCTTGGCTGTAGACCCCGGGGGTGAAGGCAGGAGGCAGTGGGGAGGCCCGTGGGCCCAAAGGCTTATTCCTCTTTTCTTCCTTCCCTGGTAGCTGTGTCCACGTCTGTCTTCATCGTGGCAATCCTCATCCTGCTGCTGCTCCTGTACCACCGGGACCCCATGTGCTGCCAGTTCCTCTGCTCCTGCCGCTTATTCCAGAGTCCCAGCCAGTATGTGAGTGTCCAAGTGCCCCGCTGCTCCCAGGCTCACATCCCATTGCACTGTGCTCCAGGATGGACATGGGACCTCCAAAGCAGAGCCAGGCTCTGCCTCCTCCTTGTTCCCAATATCCTGTAGAGCGTCACCACCCAAATGAACCTGGCTGTAACATTGGGAACATTCCCAAGGCCTGATATGGGCAGGTGCCCTGGATCCCTGGAGAGGGGTGATGCACAGTTGTGGTGGGGTCAGGCTCTGCATTATGGGGAAGGGGCCCAGCAGGGATGGGGCTGGAAGCTGAGGGCAAAGGCAGACAAAGCCAATCGCATCCCCGGCAAGTGTGCATAGCTCCCAGCACGGAGCAGTGAAACACAAAAGCCCTTTGCTCACAGCTGTAATTTCCTGGGGCTGGCTTTTGAGTGGGGAGCTGGTGATGGTGAAAAGAGCAGCGTGTTCATGCAGTGCTGCTTTTGTGGAGGTTGGTAGCTGCCTGGGGACAGCTCAGCCTCCAGAGCTGCAGGATGGCTGTTGAGAGCTGCAGGTACCACTTTCTCTTGGTTAGAAGAGGGAATGTTCAGCCTCAGCTGGTAGGGAATGGAGAGTGGCGCCATGAAAGGCAGATCTGATAGTCCAGCACAGGCTGGGAATTCCCCAGCAGAAATCAGAGTGGGAACAGGCTGTGGGTGTCCCCTGCCTGCTTCACAGCCTCTGCTCCTTCCTCTTCTTCCTCCTCTTCCTTCTTGCTGCCCGCCTGTCTGTGGTGTGTGCCAGGGAGAAGGCTCGCTGCAGAGATGATCTCTGCTCACTCTTGCTCAACATGCTGATAGCAACTGAGTTTAACTGGAGCAGGACTACTCAGGAACAGAACAGCCATTGCTCTGCAGATTTGCTTGCTCCGTTATCCTGAAATGACTACCTTGGTAGATAAGAGTTTACAAATTCTTTAACCTTCAGCATGTGATGGAGCTCTTAGCTATGCTAGCGGAACACTTGGCTTGGTTTATTGTCCTAAGTAGATGAATCAAGAGGTGATTCTGCTGAGTCTGAATGAAACCTGGGCTCAGGCTCTGTGCTGCTTGGTGAGCACGTGCCTGAGCTGTTAGCGTTGGTAAGAGGCAGGTGGAGGTTGGTGGTGACAGCCCCACCAGCCCAAAGGGCAGAGATGGTTCTCCCCCCTGCCAGAGCCCCACTTCCCAGGCTGGCCCACATGAGCCGACTCAGCTCTGTTCATTGCTAGGCAGGATGAGAGGCATTTTTGGTTTTGCTAACATCTCATCCTTCCTTACAGGACTGCCCCCCGCCCTACTTCAGCAGCAGCCAGCGGCTGGTGGGTCCCCAGTGCAGAGCCTCATGCTTGGAGAGTGCTGCGGCTGAGAACCCGGGTGTGCAGGTGATGGCTAGGTCCCTGATGGGAGCTGAAGGGGAATGGTAGTGAGAAGGCCATGGTTATGGGGACCTGGGGGGCTCCTGGGGCAGAGGGAGAAGGTGCTGGTCAGCAGGAGCAGATTTGAGAAGTGCTGCCTGTGTGTAAAGATTGTGGTGGAGGGGGATGTGGGGAGCAGGGACACTATGATTAAGTGCCACGCAGCTCCCTTGGGGTTTGGGATCTTGCAAGCATGAGATGGTATGATTATCTCCCAGGAGGGAGGATTTCCTCTCTCAGAGTTCAAGGAAGGGGAGCTACAACTTTAAACCCTCAAGTAACTTGAAGTGGCAGCAAGCCATGAACTTCCAGCCAAGAGAGCCACCACTGCACTGACCTTTCTCCTCTGGCTGGGCATTTCCAGGGGGATGAGCTGTTCTGCGTCGGGCCCCCCAGCACGTACCAGGTCCCGTACTGGGAGCAGCCGCGCCTGCCCAGCTATGAGAGTGTACGGAAGAAAGATCGCCAGCGGGAGATCCACCAGATGATTGCCGAGAGGTTTGGGCTGTGGGCAGAGCCTTCCCAGGAGGTGAGCTCTCCCTCCCCTGCACTGGGGTGCTGGCAGAGCCCCATGGGCAATTCCCCCTTCTGGTCTGCATCTGGTCCTTGCTGCAGAACTCTGTTCTCTGTGATAGCTTTACACCGATAGCCTTTATCTCTGGGAAGGGCACAAAGGGTATCGGGAGGCTCCTTTGGTGTTCATCTGTGCTGGTTAATGATCGAGCTTGTGGGGTGTGGGAGGCAGGGCAGAGCTGCTGCTGAAGGTGAGTCCTGTTCATCTGAGGTGTTCAGTTGTGCTGGTTAATGATCGAGCTCGCAGGGTGCAGGAGGCAGGGCAGAGCTGCTGATGAAGGTGAGCTCTTCGGATCATCTGCTTGGTACAAGTCCAAGCTGGAATGTTATTTTTAGATCTGTGAGGCTTCCAGGATTTCTTGCTCCCTTCTCCCTGCCTTTGGGAGGCCCTTCACTATTACCTTCAAGTGTTATTTCTGAGCAGAAGGCTTTGCCTGTTTAAGATCTGCACTCCTGCAATAGAACAGAGAAAAGCGAGTGCCTCTGCCAAGTAGGTCCTACGGTGGTCTCCTGAGAGACTCCCACTGAACAAAGAGACCTCCTTAACTAAAGCAGAACAGAAACATTTGAAACCCCAGGTAGGGAACTAAAGGTTCACCTGGATTTTGAGCTCAAAGCTGTACCTAAGTCTGGCTTAGTCAGCACTTGCTACTTGGTATTTGGAACTATAACTAATGAGAGCTGCCTGGAAACCAGAGTACCGAGGGTGGAAAGTAAGGCCCTAGCTGAGGAACTGCAAGAGGAGTGCTTCCACAACATCCCTGTGCTGCTCCTGTGGCTCCTCACAGGGAGAAAGCTGGCCCAGCTCTGCCAAAATACATGTAACAACAGCCTGGAGGTTTCTCTCTACTGCTGTGTAGTGAGACTTGCTACCAAAACCTGGGCAGAAAGCCTGGTTTGTAGGTGTTTGTGTAATTCCAAGCAATTGATCTTTGGTCAAAGGAGTTTTCTTGATGAAAGTGAAGTCTTTTCTGGCCTTGTAACAAGTAGTGACAAGTCCTTGAAGGAGAACAGGGAAGAACTGGAACCTGGCACAGAGAGCTGGGGGAAGCAGAGGGAACGTGCCTCTTCAGCGTGCACTACCATGTTGCAAGGTGCAAGATGAGGGTGCTAAGCCCTCATCTCCCAGTTCTCCTGGCTAGCAGCCTGCTGCTTGGAGGACTGCCGTTTGATTTCCGGCTGGTGGTGGTTGGGAGCCTTGTCATCTGCTCCATGAGAAGAAGTGGGATAATCTCCTGGTTATTTCTGATCCACTGTTAACACTCTTCCTGTCTCCTCAATAGATGCCGCCTCCCTATGAGCATGCTCTGAGGCATCCTCCAGCTTTCTCAGGACCAGTGATAAGCTCAGAGACCTTGGACAGATGTGGCATGCCAGAACCTTTCCAAGCCCCTCTTGGCTACCAAACTCCACGAAACACAGCTGTGTAAGGCCTCAGTGTGCTGCTGCTTCCCATGGTGTCAGTGACAGAAGTGCCTGTGACACTGTTCTCCTCTTCAGGGAATGGCCAAACATCAGACCCTTGCCTAGGTTTGCCATCAGCTGAGACACAAGCATGTCAGACCTGGCCAGCAGAGACATCCCTCCTGCAGCACAAGGACAACCACAGAGCCATTGCCAGACAGAGCAACCAGGGATGTGTGCTCGCTCTTCTCTGGCAAACACACTGTTACCAAAAGCAAGAGACCAGCTGCTTGCTTCTACACAAGGGGCAAAGCCAAGGTGAAGGTCTGCTCAGCCAGAGCTCCTCAGGCAGCTGGCATATTGCACCTCTGTGAGGCAAGCACTGTCAGCTGTACCAAGGATCAGACCTCAGGACAGTCACTGTGCTGTGCTACTTCACTTGTTTCTTAGCTTGTGAAATGTTTTACTTTATCAGTGTATTGGCTACCAGGTGGGAGTCCTCACCTGAGAGCAGCAGAATGGGTCAGCATCAGAGCACTGTTGTGTGCTCCTGCAGCAATGGTCCTCTGTGACCAACAGTAATTTTTGTATGGACTTCAGATAAAGATTTGGAGAGGCTCCAGGAGTTGTGTTAGCTGCTGTATGCAAATACCAACCACAAAGATGAACTGTGTGACTGGGGAAGGACAAAAATGCAGCCAAAACAGCTGGTGAACTATGAACCATGGGGAATGTAAAGCAAAGGTTGACATGTGTGGCTGACCTAACTTAGTTACCTTCTGCAGAGCAGACAATCTAATAGCATCCACACCAGTGTCCTTATACCACCAATTTTGATAACCTGTTTTCTACTGCAGAGCCAGTGTTTCAAATTGTTTACAAACCTGTAGATAAACTGAGATCAGTCTGGCCACAAGGTATTTGGGCTCCTTTCTTCCGAGCAATAGAAGCTCAAGAAATGTCAGGGAATGACTCAGGGGAAGACAAAAAGGATGTCTTCTGGATTATGGCCTTATGCTACACCTCCAGGGGCTCAGTTTCAAATACCACCCCAGGCTGTGCATCTTCCCAGGCACTCAACAATTACTCATGAGTTAGCTTTACAAGTGCAAACTTGCCTCTTGTGGCTAGTAAATGGTATCTGAGTTATATTCCAGATATTTGAGTTAATCATTGGGATGAGTTAGAAGGAGAAATCTACCTTCCTGGGATGCAGTTAGGTGCAAAAGGATCACTTCTGCAGTATTTTGAATTAAGATACAAATACAACAGTAATATCTAATAATGAGCAAAAATAGAGGGAATTAGTGGGATAAGTAGTGACCTAAGAGTGCTTGTGGACAGAACTCATCCAGTGGCACAATGGAACAGGTTCCCCAGAGGAAGGTAGTTCCAGATGGTAAATGAACAGAAGTAACACATCCCATGAACAGCCAAGGCCTTCAGCAGCCCCACAGCATTTATTACACACTCTTAGAAATGCCTGCAGGTGATCGCAGTGCCCAAGCACTGCCCATGTGTGCTTTAGGAGCAAGAAAACAAAGTCCTAAACTGGTACCTTCAGAGCTAGGGTATTCTTCTCCTCTGATGTCAGTCCAACTTGTAGTGGTCTGTCCCAGTCACTCCTTCCCATCTATCCCTGTGTGATGGCTCAGAGCATGGTGACCAGTTTAAATTCTCCTACTTCTGTGGTGGGGATAACACTGATAAAGGTTTTATACAGAACTGCTCCTTTGGGCAGCCGACAGATCACTTCCCTGCTCTCACTGCTGCGGGGCAGAGGGATGTAGACCTCTTTGGTGTATCTCACAATCCCATCCTCCAGGGCGTAAAGTGTCTTGTTACGGCCCATCCCCACCTAGAAGAGGATGAGGAGTGTTAGGAAGGAAAGGCTGGAGGTCCACCACTAAACCAGGCCTGATCATTGTTCTGCCTCATTTGATACCCTGGTTTCGACAGCATCTGTTGCTTTGTATTTTAAAACAAAACCACACTAGTTGCTTCCAGCAGTCAGTATACAATGGTGCTCATTATGAGGGAAGAGATCCTGATTCCACCCTGAAGCACAAGCATCCAGTTAGATTGCAAAAGGGGATATCCACAACTTTCAGACCCTTTCCTAAGTCACACAGGCATGAGTGTGACCCAGAGAAGGCTCTCTGACCAAGAAATACCAGGTCATGAAACCCCATTTCAGAATTATACAGAATATAGGGAAGAGCATTAAGAATGAGCTTGAGAGGAGGCATCAAGTATGGGACTGCTGTTCTCTGAGAACCAAGGAAGAGCTAGAAAACAACTTACATGAGCACCTGGATGCCAGCGTATCAACCGCTGTGTAGCCAAAATGTTCCCTGCATGCACAAAGGCACCTGCAACAGAGTGACAGAGTCAGGCTGCAGAGAAGAGAGAACTCTTCAGAACACAAGTGGTTCTAGGACCTACAAACCTCAGCTTTCAGTGGGAATTTTCTAAGGAAAAATGAACTTCAAATGCTAAAAGCATCTAACAAAAAATGCTGCTAGCAGGAAATAAAGGGCAATTGATGCACAATGGCAAAAAGCAATGTTAAGTCTTTGAAAAGATTCCTTGGGGCTGCAAAGCATTTTCTGGTTGCTGAAGGTATTTGTTTTATTACCTTTTACATCAGTACGTTTTCATCAGCAAAGGTAATAATTATGAGCACTCAGCTGCATGAATCTGTACTTTGGCTTCTGCTAAGCCTCATAATTCTCCCCTTTGTAAACATCTCAAATACCCAGCTTTCCAATGCAGCCTGGGGGCAAAAGTGTCCCTCTGCCTGCCCTCCTTCCAGGAGCTCCAGAAAGGCAGAGTTGCAATATAAGTACATTTTCTGTAGGCAATTTTGGCTGGCTCACCCTGCCCTCCCACCAGCCACCCTTGATCATGAGGTTTCACTGAACCTCCCCTTCCCTTTCTCTTGGAAGAGTGCCCTGGCCACCTCCTCCTGCAATCAGTACCAGGGGGAAAGCCGTGAGGAGCCCAGCTCAGCAGATACTCAGACCTACCTTCTGTTTTCTTGAACCCGTAGCGCTTCCCAGGGCTGCGGCCACCCAGATTTTTTGAGCTGCCCCCACTTTTCTTAGAAGCACACCTGATAGCAACCAGGCTTGGCTGGGGAGTTGTCAGGACTGGGTCTGAAGCAAGAACAACAACATCAGCTGGAAAAAGCTGTTACACACACTTTCTTTCTTTCAGATTTAAAGGAGGTCAAGAAAGGGTTTAAAACTAAAGGTAAAAGAAAGCCTCGAGGGAAAAATAATGTACTGCCAAGAGAAGGCATAATTTGACCACCATGGCCTAAGTTTAAATGCTTAGGCATTTAAGAGGCTACAAAGAGGCTACATCTCAAGTGCTACTGCTGCCACCCAGGGAGGAATGATCTCAGCAATGATGTTCAAAGACATGCACAAATTCAGGTACGGAAGCTCCTGGCAGCTGTGGATTAATATTGCTTGGAGAAGAGATAAGTTGTGATCTCTGTTTCAGTTTCCCCTTTGACCCAATGGTATTTACTTACACAGTAATATTTTGCAATCTTACAAGTGAGAAGAGTCCATGATGATGTATGAGCAGATATTCACAACAGATACTGCTAGAAGCAATCTGAGAAGGATCAAGGACTATAGATCCCTGGGAGTGATGTGAAGGGACTGGGACACAGGCAATTTTTCATCCATCCTCCCAGTTGAAGCCTGCAGGGCTATGATCCTACTAGCATCACACAGACATAGTGGGATGGCTCTCATGGCTGGAGTTTTGGAATGGAAGGATACAGGCTCTTCAGGAGGATTTATCTTCAGGAAGGACAGGGAGGGGAGGCAAGGTGGTGTCACATTCTATGTCAGTGGCCAGCTGGAGGCCACAGAGCTCTGCTTGGGGATGGATGAGGAGCCAACTAAGAGAAGACTAAGTGGATGAGGCCTTCTGGACATGGATGGGAGCAGCCTCACATTGACAAGCCCTGGTCCTTGTAAAGACTTCAATCACTCTGGTATCTGTTGGAGGCAACACAGCAGGGCAGGAGCAATCCAGGAGGGTCCTGGAATGCGCTGATGATGACATCCTTTTCCAAGTGATAAAGTGATAGGAGAGCCAACAAGGAGAGGTGCTGGACTGGACTCTGTCCTCTCCAACAGGGAGGGGTTGGTGGGGAATGTGAAGCTCAAGGACAGCCTTGACTGCAGTGACTATGAAATGGTGGAGGTGGAGATGAAGATCCTTAGGGTAGTGAGGACGGTGTGCAGCAAGCTCACTGCCCTTCACTTGTACCTGTGCAACAAGGAAAGCTTCTATAGGTACACTGGGGATAAAAGGAAGACAAGGGAAAATGCAGGCCCCCTCCAGAAGGAAATGGGAGACCTGGGACATGAAAAGGGTCTTTACTGGCAAGAGCTCCAGCCACAGCACCCAAGTCACAGGCAAAGGCAGGGACTGGGAGAATTGAGAACTACCCCCTGTGGCAGATCAGGTTCAAGACCATCTAAGGAACCTGCAGGTGCACAAGTCCATGGGACCTGCTGAGATGCACCCACAGGTCCTTACTGGTGGGTGAAGTGGCCAAGCCATTATCCATTATATGTGAGAAGTTGTGGCTGCCTGGTGAAGTTCCTGATGACTGGAAAAGGGGAAACATAACCTCTACTTTTAAAAAGGAGGAAAAAGGAAGAGCCAGGGCACTACGGAGTGGCCAGGCTCACCTCAGTGCCCAATTGGCGCAGATCCTCTTAAAACTCTGCTAAGGCACATGAACAATAAGGGCATTCAACATGAATTCACTATGGGCAAATTGGGCCTGACAAAGTCGATGGCCTTTTATGATGGGTCAATAGTGCTGGTGGATCAGGGAACAGCGACTGCCATCATCTACCTGGACTTGTGCAAGGCATCTGACACTGTCCCACATGACATCCTTGTCTCTAATTAGACAGACATGGATTTGATGGATTGATTACTTGGTGGATCCACAGACAGACAAATTTGAGAGGCGGCCAAGTGTGTCCCTGATGACCCACTAAGGAATCATGAGGGTATTCTGGCCTTTAACACTTATTGATTAAAGAAAAGGGTATTTTTAAAGCTTCCTGACTATGGCACTCCGCAAAGACAGAGCAGCACCCCTCACTGTTTGATTTCTACCTAATCCACATGAATACTGTTTCTCTAAAGATGATTTTTCCACCTTGAAGGTACTCATGCAGCATCACAGAAACATTCCTCATCCCTGGAGGTTTCTGAATGCATAAGGCATAAAGCCCTCAGCACTTCAGGCCCTGCTTTCAGCACACTGTACTCTAACCCACCTGAGGTGGTTTAAACCCCTTCCAGCATGGATAACCCCCTTGATGCGGGGCCTGAAACCCGCCCATTTCACCACAGCACAGCCGCGGCCTGAGGTAAAAAGCAAAGAAGAGTTGGACGCCCAGACACCGGCAGCAACCTCCCACAAGGTACACCGCATCCCTTCCCGAGCAAAACCTCCCACCCACAGCCGGCTTTCCCCACCCTGTGAAAGGGGTGAAGATGGAGGCGAAGGTACCCCCCCCCCCCCCCCCCCCCCCCCCCCCCCCCCACCTCCCCCCCA
>NDXB01010364.1:208614-259784 GCA_002631895.1 Agapornis roseicollis
AACCCCCCCCCCCCCTCACTCACATAACCTTCGCAGCGCCGCCATTTTGTCTAGCACCTTCTTTTTCCCGTTCCGGTGGGAGGGTGGGAAGCGCGGGCGGCAGGGCGGCGATTGGCCCGAACGCGCGCGCCCTGCCAATTCGGGCCAATCGCCGCCCTGCCGCGCGCGCCTCCGGACCAATCGCTGCTAGCGCTGGGCTTCCCCTCAGGGAGAAGGCGGGGTGGCCGAGAGCAGGATGAGCTCTGAGGAGAGCGATGAGGAGCGGCTGCCTTCTTTAGCCTCCCTGCTGCAGGCTTCGCCGTCGCTGCCGCCTTGCGATTTGGGTCGCCGGAGGTCCTCATCTCCCGTCCCTAAAGCTGGAAGTGCGGAAGAGGTGGTTGTGGTAGTGAGCAGTGGGAGCGATGAGGACGAGGAGGTGGTTCCTCTGCCTGAGAGGATCAGAAGGAGGATGGAAGCGAGGAATGCGGGTTTTGAAGTGTCTTGTGGCAGACAAAGGAGCACACAGGGTAGTGAGAGACCCTCCTTGTGCCCGCTGCCAGCCTCTCAGTCTGAATCCACAGCCCAGCCTAATATGCCCCTGGTAAGTGGAGCAAGCCCAGAGATATCGCCACTTCCCAAGGAGGGAAACCATAGTCAGAAGGAAAGGGATGCAACGTGCCAGAGGAGGAAGGAGCGAGAAGCCCTGAGGGCGCGAAAAGAGGAGGAAAAAGAAAGGAAAAGGGCTCTTGCCAAGATGCTGAAAGCTCAGCGGCCAGGGGAGTGCCAGAAGTACATAACAGTGGTGCTAGATACAGGTACTTGTCCGCACCGCCTCTATCTTCCTTGTATTGCCTGTTGTCTCCTCCGTGTGGAGGCCTGACCAGTGCACCCATCTCAGTTCTGTTGCAGGTCGAAGGTGGTGAACAGGTCCTCGGTGCTTTGCAGGCTGCAAATTATTCCTGTGTGATTGAGAATCAGGTTGTTCCCTGCAGCATCACCTGGAGGAGAAAGACAGTGCCATCTCAGGTGTGCAAGCCAAATCTCCATGTTCTTGCCCTTTTCTTCCTCTGTTATTTGCACTCCTTAGTAATTGTATTTAGTAAACATCCTTGAATCCTCTCCTGCCTCAGAGGTCTGAGTGGGAGCACTGGTTGGTGTGAATGATAAACAGACTGTTGCTCTGGCTGTTTGCTTTCCTGTCTGAACAGATGGGAGAAGGAGATGAATGGACAGAAGAACCAAATGTCCTGGTTCTGCTTCGCTTGGAGGAGTTTTTGTCCATGGCTCACAACTACAAACAAGTGAGAATGCTTATGACTTTTGTGCTGTCGAACATGCTGTGCTCTGGGGGTGACGTTCATCATCCTCTTCACTGCAAGAAGGTTTTGATGTGGGATGGAACCATGGTTTCATGAGTTAATGGACCAAAGCCAATAGGGTTGTATAATGAAAAGTTGTGACAAACATTGTCAGCTCAAATGGGGTTATTTTCTGTTTCGTTCTGCTGTAGCTTTATTCCAGATCAAATATTGCCTGCTTGCTGCATGAACAGACTTTTTTATCTGCAGAATTGGAGCTACAGGCTGCTGCACTTGTGGGTGTGCTTCAGAATGGCTTAACTCCTGTTTTCTGTTCATCTTTGCAGGAGGCCAAGGGCTGTATGGAAGGACAGCAGGAGACCCTACAGACCTATGTAGCTCGTGTGATGGAGAAAATGCCTGGGAAAATTCTGGCTCTGGCAGTTGCTGAAGTAGAAAATTATTTCAGGTTAAGCTTTTTTCTCCTCCAAACGTTCCTGTTTTATCTTTGGCCTTGAAAAATGCCATAGGTATTAATTCTTTCTAGCAAAGCCTGGAGTGTAAGAGGTATTCCCACTCAGAGCTGCCACGCTACTTTGTCACACAGAAACAGAACTAAATGTCTGTCATCACCAAATACCTGGGGAAGAGCATGAGATCCCAGCCTCACTTCACTCTTCTTTGATCTCTCAGACTTCAGTCAAAAAAGAGACAGCGACAAGCAGCAGCAAATGGAAGCCAAGATGAGGGACAAGGCAGACGGAAGAAAAGAGCAGTTCAGGATTCTGGCCTGGAGATAACCAGAATAGATGTGGAAGAAGTGAGTACCTTTAAAGCAGGCATGCAGCCATTGTTTCTTGTTCATTCAAAATGCTGTTTGAACATTTGACCTACACCACCTTGGGAGGGAGGCATTCAGCCTTCCAAAGTTCACATGTCTGTGGACAGAGCTCTTTGGGTTCAGTTCCCCACTCTCATGGACTGCTCTCCCATGGACTGTCTTGTTCACCTTGATTCTGATGTCAGTCTTGGTCAGCATCTCTCACCCTTGGTGGGCTGCTGGTAGAGCTGGGCTGGGTGGCTTGTGTGTAATTAGAGTTGTCACTGTGGAGCTGCACAGCTGAAATAGTGCCACTCACTGGCAGGAGACAGGCTGCCCCTAGATACTTCAGTGCCTTATACTACCTGTTCCCAAAATGGGGAGAGAGGGAATGCTCTTGTCCTATAGCAAGATATTGTGACCCTTTTTCAAGAGTGAGGTTTGATGTGATAAGATGAATTGTTCCATTCATTTCTAACAACGTTTACAGGCATTGGTGGACCTGCAGCTGAGCAAACAAGTCCAGGTCAGCTTCTTTGAGAGCTGGGAGGAGCTTGGAGAATATGCCACTATGTTCACAAAATCTGTGGCTGAAGCACCCTTCAAGTGAGTAAGCAGGGTCACCCCTTTGGATTGACTGCACTCGCACACTTACTGGGAGGGAATAGCAAGCATGCAGCTGTACTTCACTGCAACACAATGTAATGATCTTTAAAGGAGCAGGGGACAGAGCAGCTGTAGTGCAGTTCCCACAGGTTAGGGTTAGTTTGTGGAAGCTTTGGAGGGGTGAGAACAGACCCTGGTTTCATGTTGGGATCTTAACATCGAGCTCTTGTTCTTGGTCTGATTTTAGGGGCAGGAAGGGAATGCAAGTAGGGCTGGGCTCTTAGAGCACCAGCTTTTCTTCTTCAGTGTGTAACCAAGAGGGATGTTACTGAGAGTGAACCTTTTAGCTGGTTCCGCTGATGACAGCAGCATGTTGTGCACCAATAGCTAAGAAAGCCATCTTGTGCAGTCTCACACAATCCTAGCATTCCTATCACAGCAGCTGCTGTATTTGACATCTCAGCCATGAGAAGAGGGGAGATGTCATTAAAAATGACACTTAAAAGTGTTGTAGTATGGTTGACAGTCAGGAAGTGAATTCTTGTTTACCATTTTGCATGTATGTTGCTTTGTGTCAGGATTGCTCCCGAGCATAGGTTGTTTCTTTTTGAGTAGGAAATCTGGGTCCCAAACAAGGAAATGTAAAGAAAATGCAGTCAAATTGTTAGCATTTATTTTGATTCCAGTGGCATCTCTAACAGCAGAGGGTAAGAAACATCCCTCTGTCTCTGGTTATGTGACAACTGATGGAGGGATCGGATTTTCTTCATATCTCATGGTCTCATTTGCTCTTCCATTCTTTGTTCTCCCCAGGCGAGAGCGGGAGAACACGGGGTTCTCCTTCTACTTAGAGAAGGCATGGTGTGGAGGGGTGAAGGTGGATCATTCTGGAAAGGGTCTCTTGGAAGTTTGGAAGAGACAGTTACAACAGTTTAACCGGGTCAGCCTGGAGATGGCTGAGGCTATTGTGTCTGCCTACCCTTCTCCTCAGCTTCTGAACCAGGTGAGGATGCCTAAGGAATAGTGAGCGCTGTGTGCAGACAGCCAGCTAATGTAAGGAGTGGAAGACATCATTTAATTCCTATCAAATGTGACACAGCAATTCTGTATTGAGCTGTTTCGTGAGGTGGAGTGGAGAGACCAGGTGAAAAACAATATTGTGAACAAGGGTAGAGCAGCCATGGGTGCAAAGCTTTGATTATTCTTTTGAGCAATGGATGCAAATGGCTTATCCTGTTGCTCCTTTGTGTTGCTTGTAGGCCTATATCCGGTGCTCTTCGGAGCAGGAGCGGGAGAACATGCTGGCTAATATCCCTGTGCGGCGCGGTGATGGTGTGACAGCCACCTGCCGGAGGATTGGACCGGAGCTCTCCAGACGAGTCTATCTCCAGATGACTTCCCATGATCCTGATCTCTATTTGGATGTCAGTGGGTAGCTCCAGGGAATGAGGATTTTACTGTTTGCTGCTTTAAGTATTTACTGTTTAAGTATTCAGCTTCCTTCTGGGGGGAATTGCTTAGGTAACAGAATTGTTGATCCCAATTAAAAGACTTAAAAGTGCACTTGGTCTTCACTGTAGCAGAAGAAGGTTGGAATAAATTGCTGAATGGCTGGAGTTTACACAAGAAATGAGGAAAACATCTTCCCTAAGAGCATGAGATGGATATGTCTTACAGGAGTGATAGTTTCTTTTATTTGTCTTGAATCTAGACAGGTCTGTCATCTATTGAAAGGAATACTTTCCACTGCTCTCCTAAACTGCAAGGAGTTGCATTCCTTCTCCAGGGTGAAAAATCCTAATGCTAAAGCAACATGGTGCAGCACCCCCCAGCACCTGCTCTAATGAGGTGGAGGAGCTTTACCGCTCAAAGCAGACTCAGTTTTCCGCTGTGGCAGATGGGAATGAGTAAGACTAATTTTCAGATACAAATTTAGACTGCCCTGATTCAGTCTACAGACAGCTTAATCTATAGAGGGTCTTGAAATCTGATTATATGTGCTGGAATTATGAGGACTGAACAGTTGGCAGAAAAAGCTTTCTTTTAATTAGATTGGGGAGCATGCTTGTCCCTCTGTGAAGCCTAGTACTTGTGAGCACACAAGGACACTTGAAGTCTTTTGTGACAGCAGCACTTACTAAGCTGAGTGTTGAGAGTGAATTTTAAACTGCATCTGATGTGTGGAAGTTACCCTTTGGAAATATGTTGTCTTGGATGAAAAAATACCCACCTGCCATGCTGGCTTCAGAGGTTCAGTAGAAGCCTTTGGCTAACAGCACACTTCTGACTTCAAGTCATACAGCTGATCGGTTTGGCATTTGGGAACTTGCAGCCCAGGAAGCCAACCGTGTTCCAAGCTGCATCAAAAGAAATGGTCAGCAGGTCAGGGGAGGGGTCCTCAGCTCTGGTGACACTCCCCCTGCAATCCTGTGTCCAGCTCTGGGACCCCAACACAGGAGCAATGTGGAGCTGTTGGGGTGAGTCCAGAGGAGGCCACGGAGATGCTGCAAGGGCTGGAGCAGCTCTGCTCTGGAGCCAGGCTGAGAGAGCTGGGCTGGGTCAGCTTGGAGAAGGTTCTGGGTAGACCTCAGAGCAGCTCCCAGTGCCTAAAGGGGCTACAAGAAACCTGAAGAAGGGGCTTTGGACAAGGGCCTGTAGGGACAAGACAAGGGGAATGGCATTAAACTGGAAGAGGGTAGATTTGATTAGATGTTAGGAAGAAATTCTTCACTATGAGGGTGCTGAGGCACTGGCACAGGGTGCTCGAAGAAGCTGTGGCTGTCCACTCCCTGGTAGTGTTCAAGGCCAGGTTTGACAGGGCTTGGAGCAACCTGCTCTAGTGGAAGGTGTCCCTGCCTGTGGCAGGGGTTGGAACTGAATGAGCTTTAAGGTCCCTTCCAATCCAAGCCAGTTTGGGATTCTATGAACTTAAGTAGCAGGTTCCTGTCAGCTTCTGCAGGAGGAAATGTGCCTTTGAATATTGTTGGGGTTTTTTGCACATAAAAGAGAGGGGAGTGATTCTGTGACTAATGTAGAATGTCTCAGTGGAGTTTGTAGGGTTTCAGAGAGTATCTGTGCTTAACAACATTATGTGTACATCTCAGTGCTCACATAGCCCTTAAGGATATGATAAACATCTGTTTACTTTTCTCTGTGAGGAAACTATTAATAATTCATTGGCCTTTGCTCAGGCGAGTTTTCTTTAGGTGCAAACCAAACCTCCCAGCAAGCCCCGAGGCAATGGCCCTTTTTCTGCTTGCCTGCCTCAGCACCCACAGCTACTGCCAGCACCCTCATGCTGGGTCCCACACACAAAACCAGCCTCCAGGCTGGCCCCAAGCCTTTTCTATGCTGCAGCTGCTTCAATGTAGTTAGAAATCATTACTGTATGTACTTGGAAATAATGTGTGGCTGTTTCTAGAAGAGCTAATTGAAACTAACACCACATTAGCAACATAAACATCCAGTTGAGACAAATTGCTGCGAAAACTGTTGTATTGAAAATTTTCAGCTCCTNCCTTTTCTATGCTGCAGCTGCTCTGTTGGCACCAGCTGCTTCAATGTAGTTAGAAATCATTACTGTATGTACTTGGAAATAATGTGTGGCTGTTTCTAGAAGAGCTAATTGAAACTAAAACCACATTAGCAACATAAACATCCAGTTGAGACAAATTGCTGCGAAAACTGTTGTATTGAAAATTTTCAGCTCCTTTCACTAGTACATCAGCTTCTTCGCTCCAACACGTGGCTGCACAGCCATCCTACACACTTGTCATTGGTCCTGGAGTAGGCCTTCATTATTATTCCCATACAGCCATGTCATCAATTTTAGCACAAACAGAAATGAGAGCAAGGAATGAGTATGTATTAAAAACCTTCCACCTCCAAGACACAGCTATAGCTACCTAGATAATGGAAAGGCTCTTTTTTTTCCACTCCTATAGATTGGTAGCTTTCTGTATCTCACTATCTGGGTGAACATCCCCTGGAGGTAAGAAGTATTAATGACTTTAGGTTAAGGTGGGCAAGTAATGGGAGTTACAGGCCAACTGGGAAACATGCACAGCAAAGATGATATGAACACTAACTCTGCTTTGTGTGGAGTGGACCAGCAAACCAATGCTGACTGATTAAAAGCAGTTTCATCAGAACACAATTCCATAGGAATTCTGGCTGCGTAGATGGTGTAAGGAGATGCTGACGAAGCAAGTGCCCGTCCAGGACAATCAGTGCTGCGAGTTCTGTTGTAGCATGTTTTGCAGGGTTTTGTGGTTTTGCAGAGCAGCCACCACATCCTCGTAGAGAGTGTTCACGCTGACACACAGAGGTTGACGCTGCAGCTCTGTCAGCTTGCAGGTGGCCAAAACACAGAGGACACACAGCAGCAGAAAGAGCAGGATTCTGAGCACTGACCGTGACCAAGAGTGCTTGTGCCGGGGCGGCTGCGGGGGACGAGAGCTGGAGGCGGGCTCTGTAACCAGAACATTTACAAGACAGAAAGTGAAGAATTAAGTCAAGTGTTGTGGACAGGCTGTCTGACAACAGACATTTTGTGAGCAATCCAGAGGCCTTGGTGTAAGGCAGCCTGCCTGAGAACAGAAATGGAGTTGAGATAAACTGAAGGCCATGGATGAGGGAGTAAAAGAAACAGCAGCTGTAAGAACTCAGAGGCAGGTGGAGGAGAGGGGGAGCTGGGAAGTTCTGGGGCTCGAGTTCCCAGGACAGTGTTATCCAATCCTACCACTGTTAAGGGTTAAGGAGCCCAATCAACAACTGCCAAATCCATGTCGCTGTGCTAAGAGTCTCTNTGTTATCCAATCCTACCATTGTTAAGGGTTAAGGAGCCCAATCAACAACTGCCAAATCCATGTCGCTGTGCTAAGAGTCTCTATATAACATTGACACTTTGTCTAATAAAATGGCATTTGCTTGATCACATTGATCATCAGCGTTGTCCGTGACTCCCGCATCAACGAAGTGTCTTTAAGTCTTGTTCAGAAATGAGCTGTTTGGGTAAGATACTTCAGCCTGTGCTGCGGCATGTCTTTAGTCATGAATATTCATCACTTAAGTAAATATGCAGGATTTGTGTTTAAGATGCATGTTTAGGATGAAAAGTTTCAGCTTTAGTTTCATGGGCAGCAGTGGAGAAAGGGTGTAAAGCACCTCTGTGTTCTACAAGGTCTTGCACATATGGTTCCGTACACTTAAAAAGAAGTAAGGCAAGTTCTCCCTAGAAGAGCTGAAGAACTTTCTGAATACTCTAGCTCAGCAGTTCACTGGTAACACAGATAAGGGGAAAAGGACACAGCACTGATGCATGTCCTACAGGTTCTCCCTCATAAAGAGGCAGCATCAAAGTGTAACAAGGGTGAAATCTGGTGCAATCCCACCCCAAACAGATGCTACTTACTTCGGGTCTGCATGGTTTCCTTTTTAGTTTTCTTTTCCACCTCCTGTTTTGCAGCCTTCTGAGCATCGTACTCCCGTCTCCTGCGCTCCTTTTCCTCCGCCTTCTCTCGCTTCCTCAGCTCCCTCTCTTGAGCCTCCTTTGCTCGCTGTTCCGCTTCACGCTTCTTCTCCATCTCTGGGGATTAATACGAGGTTTTTTCCTTTTTATATAAAGGGTTGTCATTGCCTTCTTCCCCATTACCTGCTTATCTGTTCCCAATTGGAATGAGGAAACCAATCAAGTAGCTATCCTGTTTCAATCTTTTTTTGTTGGACATTACATACCTTGCATTTGGCTCCCTCAGAATTAGGCTTCACTTAAAATAAATCCTGTGCTCTGCTTTCATATTTTTATAGTTAAACTACAGCACATTCCATCTAGAGCTGTAACTATTCGGGCAAGAAATCACAGTTATCCCCATACTGCCTTTCTCCGTCCAGCCCTTCTACCCTACTACTCCCTGAGCCTCAGGATTTTGACAGTTACAAACATGTTAGATGGCAATTAGCATGTTCAGGTTGTGAGGCATCAGAAACAGTCCTTAGTACACGAGGGCTCTTTGTGCTCACCTCGCTCTGCTTGGAGCTTCCGTTGCCGTTGTCGATCCTGCTCCGACTGGATGGCTTTCATGTGCTGCAGCACCTTCAAGGTCCAAGAAAACAACCTGAGAGCTCTGCAGAGGGCTCATTGCACAGTCAGTTCAAAGCAGAGCAGCAGGAGCAGGGCCGGGGCTGACTCAACCCCACTTACCCCTGTGGATATGACTTTGAAGAGAGGTTTCACCTTCCTGCCTGAACCTTTGTGGTTAAGAAACAGATGTCCCTGTTACAAATCAGCCTGGTGGTAGCCAATACAGGGGCTCACAGACCACTTCTGCTTCCATGAGCCTACTGTTTGCCAGAACTCCAGAAATTGCTTTACTCTGGACATGGATTATTTTGTCTGATTATGCCTCCACTTTCTTGGCAACCAGCATTTACTCCTCTCTTAACTCCACCAATGGAAGAGAATCCTACTCATCCCTGTGTTTGCTCTCCATAGGCACAGCAGCAATGAAGTGAGTGCAGTGAAGTGAACCTGCACCTCACCGGCTGAAGATAATTCAAACTGCTGCAGCAGCTGCCCAGCTCGCTAAGCAAAAAGAGGAAGGACGTCCACGGACAAAACCAAGGAAGGGAAAACAGAACAAAAGCAAATTCCTTACCTTGACAGCAGCCTGCTTGCACTGCTTCTCATCCAGGCAGTCTCCTGCTACTTTAGCCAGGACAGGATCCAGAGGATTGTCCTTCAGATCCAGCCACTTCAGGTTCTGCAGACAGGAATGACAAAGAGGAGGCTGTAAGAGCACGGTAGTCTTGCAGTTATTTAAGAGATCCAAAGCAGAAGCAGAGGACTATTTAGTTTTCGCATGAATGAAACAGGTACAGAAGATAAGCAGCGAGCTCGAGCAGAGACATTTCCAATAGGTGTAAGAGAATTGCCACCGAGGTGCTGTGCAGAGCCAGCTGGAGTTTGGAGCGGGTAAATCAGCAGGATGAATGCTTTACCAGAGAAATCAACTTGAGAAGGATCACAAGACCCCGGGCTGCATCCCAAAGCTTTACGTAACTGCCCAGCAAGCAGTTTTACCTTGAGCTGTGCAAAGCTGACTGGCAGGGTGACCAACCGGTTGTTGAGGAGGTCGAGGTGCTGCAGGTTGACCAGGCGCCCAAAGTCCAAAGGCAGCTGCTGGAGCCGATTCTTACTCAAATCCAGTTTCACCAGATGCATCAAACTGCAGAAGTCTGACTAAAACCCAAGCATGAACAGAACCCTCGTCAGCACCAGAACCAAACCCGAGCCCCCAAGGCTGATGAAGCTGCTCTGGATTTGTGTGGGGAGCCTCTGGCAGGCAGACACCGCAATCTTTATGCAGCACAACCACCACCCGCATGGACCCGTCATCCATAGGAGAGTCATTCAGCCATCCTGGAATGAGGGAAGCGCCGGTTCCAGCCCTCCCAGCAAACCTTTATGGAAGCACTAGCTACCCTTTCTCAGTATTTCCCAGCAGACTCACCCCCACCAATGCTCCCTAGCACCTTACCGGCAAGGAAATGAGGTTGTTACAGGACAAATCCAACACAGTGGCTTTTGGAAGAGCAGCCTGAAAGAGAAGCAGAGCACTGGATCACCGTCGAGGCACACCCCTACCCTCCCGACACGGCTGCGGGGTCGCGCCATGTCCACATGGGTCTAAAGGCAGCATGAATCCCGCAATGGGTGCGAGCAGCGGCAGCTGGGCCAGCAGGACACCATCCCCTCATCCCTGCCGGTTCCAGCACATCTGGCTCCCCCGCGCACATCTGGCTGCCCCGCGCAGCCCCTTCCCAGGGACAGAAGCGGCCCCCGCGGCCCGGACGCTCACCAGCTCCCGGACCGGCACCTCGTTGAGGTCACAGAGGCTCAGGTCCAGCTCGTTCCCATCCAGTTTATCCTTCAGGCTCTGCCCCTTCCCACCGCCCCGCGACATGGCGGCCGCGCCGCTCCGACCGCCGCCAGCAACGGGCTGCAGCGCGGCGCGCCTCGGCCCCGCTCGGCCCCGCTCGGCCCCGCCACCCACTTCCGCGGCCACGTCCGCGGCCACGTCCGCGCGGAGCCGGGCGCGCCCCCTGCCGGCCCGGAGCGAGGCACCGGAGGCAGTTCGTGGTACCCGCGGTCCTGCTGCGCCTCTGGGGCCTTCCGCGTGTGCGGGAGGGGAAGGGGACACAGCCCGGGGCCGCAGGCAGTGATGCTGTATCAGCTACATCAGCCCTAGCCCCGGCCACACGCTGCCCCACGAGCGGTTGATACTCGCAGTCTAAACACAGCAACCGTGTTTGCTCGTGAGCTGGAGGCTGAGCAAAGGCACCCCAAAAGAGCAAACAAGGAGTTGTCTCACAGAAAATGTAACAAAGCCTGCCTGAGGTTAATGTGCTTTCATCCAGGAGACCATAGAATGGATTGGGTTGGAAAGGACTTTAAAGCTCATCCAGTTCCAACCCCTGCCATGGGCAGAGACACCTTCTCTGTAGAAGTAGAGCAGCTTGCTCCAAGCCCCTGTGTCCAACCTGGCCCTGAACACTGCCAGGGATGGGGCAGCCACAGCTTCCCTGGGCACCCTGTGCCAGCACCTCAGCACCCTCACAGGGAAGAGCTTCCTAATGCCTAAACCTCCTCTCTGGCAGTTTAAAGCCATCACCACCTACAGGCCCTTATAAAAAGTCCCTCTCCAGATTGTTTGCCAGTTCCTTTAGGCACTAAAACTCGGAACCTCCTCTCTGGCAGTTTAAAGCCATCACCACCTACAGGCCCTTATAAAAAGTCCCTCTCCAGATTGTTTGCCAGTTCCTTTAGGCACTAAAACTCGGAACCTCCTCTCTGGCAGTTTAAAGCCATCACCACCTACAGGCCCTTATAAAAAGTCCCTCTCCAGATTGTTTGCCAGTTCCTTTAGGCACTAAAACTTGGAACCTGGGCAAGACCCTCTGCATGTCTGGGAAAGGCCTTTCTCCATGCGTTTCTGCTGGGATTGAAATCTGCACCTCTGGGCTGACCCGAGTCCAGGAGCCTTTGGCTCTCCACAGAAACCGAAGGTGTAGATCAGTTACAAACCTCTGCTCATTTGTGGTTAACTCAAAGGCAGCTCTTAAAACCTCCATCAGAAAGGAACGATCCCGAATTGGTGCGGAAAGCGTCACTGGTTCAGCCTTTGACAATCTCCAACAAATGTACCCGAAAGTCAAGTCCTGCATTAAGTCTTGGTTTAATGCCTAACCGGGATTCACCCTGCAGGGTAATGATCGGAACATGGGAAGAGCAGTCTGGAAGTCAGCTTTAGTTTTGTTGATTAAAAGCGATGTGGTTGGACCCCAGGCAGGTTTGGGTTTTCTCCCTGTAATTATACAACACTGAGCACACTGTGATGTGGCTGCAGCACAGAGCAGTTATCTCTGATAACCGAGATAACTGAGATAGCAGAGATAACTGCTCTGTGCTGCAGCAGTGACAGGAAAGCTCCTGGCCGTGAACATCAAACAGCCTTACGTCATCTGTGCAAGTGCATAAACTTATGGAATGACTGATTTTAGTAGGACTGACCCGTACATGGGGGCATCTGTGTGGAGCTGGAAAGACTTGGAGCCTCCATGAGGCAGGGGAGCCACAGCACGGGGCACCTTTGCTCCCTCTGCTAGGGGAATGCTGCAGGAACACCAACAAGGAGAAGGATCTAATCCTGATGGCACAATCCTTGTTGTGGCCCCGGGGGCAGGAGCTGATCATGCTGGAGACCATTCCCAGACCCTCCTCTGCAGAGCCCTGTCCTGCCTCACCCAGTGTCCCCTCTGCTGCTGTGGTAGATTTTTCCCATTTCAAAGACACAAATGTCCCTTCTCCTACCCAAACCTAACCACCATCACCACTGCCACCAACCACACTCCTTGTGAACAACACGCACGCTGGGAGTGAAGCCTTCCTGCTTCTAAACTTTGAAACCCAGTGAAGCAGTCAGTGCTTCACTATGTGGCTGTGGCATGGGCACGTTTATGACTCAGGTGGCTGAGATCTGTTGTTGTGAGACTGGTATCGATGCCCTTGCTTATCAGTGCTGTTGTGCTTGATGTGCTGCAGACATCCTGAACTCCAGCTTCCCCACAGCACGGGATTGGAACTAGATGATCTTTAAGCTCCTTTCCGACCCAAACCATTCTATGATGCCCAAAGAAGTTGTGAATGCTCCATCCCTGGCAGCGTTTAAGGCCAGGCTTGGCAAGAGCCTTGGGTACCATGGTTTAGTGTGAGGTGTCCCTGCCCATGGCAGGGGGTTGGAACTGGATGATCTTAAGGTCCCTTCCAATCCAAACCATTCTGTGATTCTATGATCTTGCCCTGCTCAGCTCCGGGGTAGCTCTGCTGTTCCTCTTCCTCCCGCAGCCCACAGGGTGCAGGCAGGGAGAGCTGAAGGGCAGCGAGGTGGTGACTGTGCGAACTCCTGGAGCAGATGGGGCTGGAGATCAATCAGTGACTCAGAGAGCGCGGGCACCGAGCAGCGCAGGTGAAGGAAAGTAGGGACAAGGGATGATGATTGTCCCGCACCCAAGTCCATCTCAGCAAGGGTGTGGGGCTTCTTCGGAGTGCATAAGGGCTGGGGTGAGGCAGGAAGGGCTGATAGGGTGGGAGAGCCGTGATAGAGGTAGCAGAGTGATGGAGGCGCAGGGGGAAGGTACCCGGTGGGGCTCTGTACTGCCGTGGGGGGGAGGGGGGTCCCCGCTCCGCCTGTCCCGACCCCCGCTGCTCGCCCCGCGGCACGGTCCCTCAATGCGCTTCCTTCCAGCCGGGGCGGGACCGGAGAGGGGCCGGGGCCGGGGCCGGGGCCGGGGCCGGGGCCGGGGCGGGCAGTGGCGCGCACCGCCTCCCCTACGCCTCCTGTGTTACACGGCCCGGCTCGTACCCCCTCTGCTATGGGCATGGCCACGGCGAGGCTGGCAGCGCTGCCCCGGAGCGGGCTGACCCTCCTGCGCCTGGCGGGAGGGCGGTGGGGAGCCCTCCCGCTCAGGTAGGGCTTGGACCGGGAGAGGGGGATGGAGGACTGGGGGTCCGTAGGGAATGGGCGGTTATAGGGGACAGGGAGCCATGGGTGAGAGGGTGTGGGGGGCTAGAGGGGATGGAGGGTGCTAGAGTGGACAAGGGGATGTAGGTGAGGGGTTGGGGGGCTATAATGGATGGAGGGCTGTGGGGGCTAAGGATAGGGCACCTAGGCTGTAGGGACAGGGATGTGTGGCCATGTGTGATGTGGGACAGGGGCTACAAGGCAGCTGCAGAGGAGTGTGGGTGCCCAGGCAGGGGGTGGCTGTGTGCAGGGTGGGGTGAGCGGGAGGTTTCACTTCCAGTGTGTGTTGTTGTCCTTTGGCTTCCCTAAAGTCTCTCCAAAGTGGCAGGAGATGGGCTTCATCCCCTGGGTCTGCCTCCCGCCCCCACTTGGGGGGGTGATTAGGGGCAGGAATGAGTCTCATGTAGCGTGTGGAACGATGTGAATGTGTGACTGGGGTTGAACTTTGTGCTCCATCCTGACTGTAGTAATGTAAAGTGTATCAAACAGTTTCCCTGTGCTCCTTCAGTGCTCTGACCTCTGGGTCCCTGTCCTTGGGTGGCCAAGCAAGACCCCAGGCTTGGGCAGGGTGGTGGGGGCACTGTGGAGCTCTGGGGTTTGGAGGCAGCCAGGCCACTTCTTTGCTTTGCTTTTCTTCAGTGCTGCCTCTTGGAGCAGGTTTATGGGAAAGAGCAGCAGTAGGAAAGCAACTGGCTTTGGGAAAAGCTTGGAAGGATTAACTGAGCCTCAGAGCCTCCTATTCGGGCTTCCAGGGAGCAATTTCCCAAGAACAGTGGGCAACAACCCTTGCTTTTCCCATACAGAGAGTCCAGGTATTCCTTTTCAGTTGGGTTGGGATTAGGACTAAGCTAATGGAAGCCTTTGTGTATGTGGCTGGGGCCAAGACTGCCATTGGAATCTATTTTTAGGAATGCGAATGGGAAGTGAAGCATGACAGAGAGCTCATGATGGTTTAAACTCTAGCCCAGAAGTGAAACCGAGAGGCAGGGATACAAAGCACTTGGAGAAAAAGATTGCATATTTAGAAGGCGTGAAGTCTTTCTAGTAATGTTATAGGAGAGCTTGCGCAGTTCTGCTCCTGGTTAGGCAGTGCTCATCCTTTTGGCAGGAAGAGTGCCGAGGGGAGGGAGGCGCAGTGGGAAACGAGTCTGCTGTAGTAGGAGTCTGAAAGCCCTGGGGACTTGAGCCTTCCTCAAACTGGAGCAAACAAAAGCCCTAATGAGAGCCTGATTGACTCTTTAGTCAACAGGGTTGCTTTAAAGAGTAAAGAAGAGGCGAGGACAGAGCAGGGTTAATTTTAGCCACCCTTTTATTGCGGTTCTGTTACATAAAAGACCTAGAAGGTCTTGCTTTAGTGCAAAAGGTATCTGTGAGCAAAGGAGTTGGCAAGCGAGCCTGTGAACCTCCCTGGGTCTGAACTCTGCGGTTAGGGCAGGACCTGTCCTCATTGTGCTGGGTAGATAGCACTGAAGCTCAGGTCAATGTCCTCTATAGCCATGACGTGTGCTCATCGTGGCCACAGGAGGTCACAGTGATACCTTTGCCCTGTGTTCATCTCTTGTCCCGTTGGATGCTGTCTATGGAGATCGGTGAAGAGTTAAAACTGAAGCTGGTTATCTTATACTGACAGCTGTAAAAGGGCTGTTGGGGCTGCTCAGAGGTAAACACCAGAATTCCCAGGGTTGTTTCATCCCACTGTCCTCAGGGTCCAGCGCTCTCTGGGACCACCAGGATGCAGCTCCTCGCCTGCCTCTCGCAGCAAACACAACAGGGATGCTTTCCCCTGAGTCTCTGATGTTTCCCCATTCATTTGCACCATCAGATTCCGGGGCTATGGAGTTCTGCCTGATGCTGGGGCTGGCTCATTGCAGGCACCGCAGGCTGTCTTGCTGCTAGAGCTGTTGCCAACGGAAGGCACGTGTTGTCCGAGAGCAGTGTTTATGCTGAGACCCAAGAGGAAGTAGTTTTATTTGCTCTCCTCCAGCTAATGCAGGGAAAAGGGAGCTGCTGTAATACCAGACCATTGGTCCTTGTGCATCTCCAGCACTACCAGATGCTTCACACGAAGAGGTGGAAGGTGAATTCCTTGTTCTCTGTAACAGCGATGAACAAAAAGGTGATTTCCATATCTTTTTGCAGAGGTCTGTTGGTACATTCTTTCACATCAGATATATACACTTACTGTTGATTATAGGCCAGAGGGAGACCAATGCTACATGATTTCCTGCATGGTTCATTCCTTCCATTCCTGAACTCCAGCCCTTCCAGCAGTCTACTATGTTTTATCCCACACCTTTCACTTCTGCCATGGCCAGGAGATAAGTGATGCAGAGGTGCTGAAGCATGTGTGACCATCAGACCCAAATTCAGGGAGCTCAAACTAGATGGCAGCTTTGAACTGTGCTTTGCTTAATGTATGCTATATAACCATATGAGCAAGTGCTTTGAGGGCAGTTAGCCCTCAAACTGTGGGTTATGAGCATGAGATATCTTGGGCCCTGATTTCAAAGCTGCTGGTGCTCTTATTTGATGATGTGAATGGGATTTGAGGATGCCTGAGACCCTTGAGAGGAAGCTCTGTGTTTTCAGGCTGAGAGGGGAGGGTTTGGAGTGCAGGGCTTTATAAAGAGAACTATTACTGCACTGTGATGTGGTTTCATCCCTGTGTTTTGGGGCAGGGAGGAAGACTGGAGGCAGAACCATCATTTGGCTCTGGCTTTGCACCTTGCATTTAGTGTGAAAGTTCCTACGAGGTCAGTGAAACCCTTCGGTTCTTCAGGCAAGGAAAATAACCGAGAGCAGGAGCAGAAAGCCTGGTGTGTGCAGTGCTTTGCCAAGGCACAACAATGTAAACCATCAATCACCCTTCTCATTAGCAAAGCTTGTGTAAGTGAGCCTCGAAGGCTGATTGTGCAGGGAGGAGACTGTTTCAGCCAGCCCTTTGGGGTTTTGATTGGATCTTGTCACAGTCTGAATTTTGGAACAGTTTTCCCTCCCCTCTCTGGTCTCTTTGGGGGGGGGGGGGTGTGTGTTGTTTTCCACTGATGTGGTAGAACAACACTCGGACCGGGTTTGTCACCAGTCACTGCAGTCCGTGAAACTCTTGTGTTCGCCTGTTCCCACTCCAGCCTGCGCAGCTCCCCATGCTCCCTGGATGACGTTCAGGGAATGTGCTCTTGCAAAACCCACTCACTGGCTGCTCTCGGCCTGTTCCAGCCCTTCTCAGGCTGCGGGAACAAGCAGGGACCTCTCCGTGCCTCTGCTGGCAGGGACAAGCAGAGAGTTTAAGGACAGAATCCACTGCAGCTGGAGGTGACTTGGCTTTAGAGGGATGCGAGTGTGGTTGTCTCCATTAAACAGCTTTGCAAGCAGCCTGTGGTTTCCTCACCTGCCTGGGCTGGTGGCTGGAGCTGCTTCTCAGACCATGCCATGGCAGCGGGATGTGGCTTCTCCAGTCACCACTTCAAACAGCAGAGTAACTGTGGCTGTAGTGGTTCTTGCAGCTTGTCCTTCCCTTGGGTTCAGGAGAGCTTTTACAACCTGTGTTTTATAGAAGCTCTGTTTATGAAGGTTTTTCTTCTGCAGAGCTTCCTTTCATCTCTAGTTTATCTACGTGCTTTGCCCAGGAGCTTTCAAATGGCGCAAGGTAGTTTAGCACTTGTCCTCCGCCTTAGGCAGCCCTGCAGCCTTGATGCGAGTCACCCAAGGGCTCTGCTAGGACTGAAGTCCAAACAGAGCCTGTTGGACTTGCACAACCTTCCTTCTGCCCAAAAGCAGTGGGGCAAAGAGGACGAGGGCATTACTTAGCTCCCAGAGCAAAACTCCCACTGGAAGGTAAAATCTTTGCTCTTGAGATTGAGCTCACCCCACAAGGGAAGTGATTTCATGCTAGGTTTTGTTGCTTGTGAGCAGAGAACACAATCTTTCATGGTAAATAGCACCGAGTCTGTGCAGAATATTGACCCCATAATGAATGGGGGGAAATTGAGTTCAGGCTGATATGTTTTCTTCTCTAGGGCAGGAACTCCCCCATTATACACTGAAAGGCATTGCCTCCGAGTGATGCACCCCACAAATGTCACTTAACCCTGTTCTTCTTGCTTATCTCCTAAGGTAGGGATGGAGCAGCTGAGAGCATGGAAAGAGGTGGGAAAGAAGTGAGGAGGAACAGAGGAAGCAGAGGGCTGCTGGGTGATGGGGGCTGCTGGGGCAGAGGGAGGAGATGGAGATCGAAACCAGAGCCAGAACTGCAGCACTCAGATGGTCAGGAGCTGCTGTTTGAGGGGAGGTCGCTGCTTTTCTGCTGATCAGGCATCAGTGAAAGCCTGAATGGTTTTAGAATGATTTTCCCTACCTCCCTGCTCACATCTGCTCACTGCTGCCTTTCCAACCTCTGTTCCCTCTCCAGCTTGGCCTCAGCAGTGTCTCTGTGCTCCTCTCAAGGTCCCTATTGTGCCATTCCTGCCCAGGTGCTGGGCATTTTCATCTTCATCTCACTGGTAGCTCCTCATTTTACTGCTGCTGTCTTTGTTGCCATAAACTCTTTGCAGTTGAGCTGGCAGAGGTTGTAAAGAACATGCGGCCACCTGCTGCTGTATGCACAGGCTGTTACTTTGCAGGTGCCTCTCGGTTACAGCTCAACCTCTTGGAGCTCTTCTAACCAGTTTTTATCCTTCAGGATTAGACTGTTCTCTGCAGATCGTTTTGGGGACTCATCTCTGACTTTAATTGTAACTTTCCCAGTCATCTGCTCTTTCCAGCTGACAGAAGCCGGTTGGGAAAATTTCCCAAATGGCTTTGATTGAGTGCATTGCAAGTTCCTTGCACTTTTTAATGCTGCAGAAAGACCAGACCCAGTTGCCATCTCCCAGTGAACTGGAGAGCCCATAACCTGGGATCCAATAACCTGGGATCACAGAATCCCAGACTGGTTTGGGTTGGAAGGGAACTTAAAGCTCCTCCAGCTCCAACCCCTGTGCAGGCAGGGACCCCTTCCACTGGAGCAGCTTGCTCCAAGCCCCTGTGTCCAACCTGGCCTTGAACACGTCCAGGGATGGGGCAGCCACAGCTTCCCTGGGTACCCTTTGCCAGCGCCTCAGCACCCTCTTGACCTGCTGAAGCTGCTGCCTGTGGTTCCCGTTGGTGTGGGGATATGCATTGGGTACTGCTGGTGCTGTGGGCAGATTGATGATCCTTCCAGGAAGATGATATGAATGGCCTATATTAAAAATAGACCCTTTTTCCTTCCCCAGTGCCCTGCACACAGGGGTGCCCTCTGCCTCCCGAAGGCTGACCAACAGCTGTATCCAGGGGAGCTCAGACATCCCCCTGCTCACCAAAACCACAGGCCAGTGCTTGGATGAGACCGTTGAGCGGTTTCCTGACCGTGAGGCTCTGGTCTTCTGCCGGGATGGGGTTCGGAAGACGTTTGCTCAGTTCAAAGAGGAGGTGAGTGCCTGGTTCACCCCTTGGGGGGCCTGGGTGGGTGGCGAACAGCAGCAGCAGGCATGATGGAGATGTGGAAAGTGACTCCTAACAGCACCTCCCCAGCACACACATCAGCGCTGCCTTTGTCCTTGGGGTTCCGAGAGCAGGGCAAAGCTTATGTCAAATGCTCACTGACTATCACAGAATGAACTTTCATACTTAATCAGCCCTATCTGATGTGTATGGGCTGAGTCACGGTGTTTTTCTCCCACGGAGCAGGCTCCAGCTCCTGTATTAGTCACTCTGCTCTGCCTGTCAGAGGTTCTGAGCGTGTTGGGGTTTCTAATCCAAGTACAAAGGCACCTGAGCAAAGTCAAGGACCTGGTCTCAATATCACGCACAGAATCATGTGTGCACGTATCAATGCACGTGCATATTGCACACAAATATGTGTTTGTGTGTATTCTGAATGGAGGGGCAATATTTCAAGGCCTGAGAAATTTCTGTTAAATGTATGATATCTTGGATAGGAAAAGTTGCTTGGGTTTATTTAGATTTACTGGTGTTTGGGTTGCATCCATTCACATAAACAAGATTACCTGCATTCACCCTAATTTTAAACCCTGGGCTGTAATTCAGCACTAAATAGAGAATCGCTGTTCCCCACATTCATGTCTCCTAACTTCATAAATTCATTTGAGAACATACCAAAGCTGCCAAAAACTTTCCTGAATACTTCAGGATATTTATACATGCATCTGCACACCCGAAACACATCATCTTGCAGTTGTTATGTTAATATAGTGGCTGGATGAGGAGCTAATGAGGATAGAAACTGGCCAAAAATCACTTGACACAATTTTCTTCACCTGAGCTCTAAAAGTAGGTGATGTGAAGGAGCAAAGGCAGATCCAACAGCGTAAATGGGTAAAGCTTAGTCCTAAACTGAGTCAATGAGGAGCTAGATGCGAAATACACTTTGGGCAAGAATTAATTTGCAACTACTGATACATAATCATCGATTATGTAGAGCTCAGGCTCTTGCCTTGTGTTTTACAGGTGGACCAGGCAGCAGCTGGGCTTCTGGCTCTTGGTNACAAGAATTAATTTGCAACTACTGATACATAATCATCGATTTTGATTTCCTTTCTGTGTTGCTGCATTGTTCCACGCTTGGGTTTAGGCTTTTTATCAACCTGCTAGGTAGGGGCTGATCTGTGACACTGAAGATGCAGCAGGCTGACCGTGCAGCGGTCTGATTTCAGTTGCAAACACGATGCTTTTCCCCCAGGAAGAGGTGCCTGGAGGTGAACATTCCCTTGCTGCATCCTGTGGGTGATGCTCAGGCTCTTGCCTTGTGTTTTACAGGTGGACCAGGCAGCAGCTGGGCTTCTGGCTCTTGGTCTGAAGAAGGGGGACCGGCTCGGGATGTGGGGTCCCAATAAGTATGAGTGGGTTCTCATGCAGTTTGCGACTGCCCAGGCAGGAATCATCCTGGTAAGGAGTGCTGCTGTGTCTGGCTTTTAGCAGGGTGAGAAAAGGGAGACACAGATGCAATAGGAGATACTGGAGAACAAAGTCTGTTGTCTCTCTTCTCCATGCTCTTACCCATCATGTTGTCTATAACTGAATCCAGTATTTAAACAAGATCTGTGCATCTTTGCCCTCCACTGTGTAGAAAAGCAGACTGCAGAAGAAGGAGCAGCAAGAAATAGATGCTGTGGACTAACTTGCAGCAGCTGATGATAGAAAGATGTATACTTTTGCCTATAGGACCATTTTTATGTAGCATGATGCTGTTCTGAACAGTTACCAGCTATTTAAATCCCTTCTAAAAAGGGCCTGTATTGCTTCATGGTGTAAAAGCTCACTTAAAAATCTAGTACGAGCTTCATATCTCCGAAAGCCAGTTTTCATTTGATAGTATAACCTGGGATGTTCACCAAAATGCACTTTAGACAGTGCACAATGGTAGGGACTGCACCTTCCCTTCTGGTCCATGTTTCTTCACTGCGGTTCATCCCATTGTCTACTAAGACACAGCAACAGGGTGGCTCAGTACGAGCCCGATGGGGAACTCAATTCCAGTGTCCGATACTGCTTCTGTGGAGAGTTCTACAAGATAAAGCTGGTATTTTCATGGTTGCCCATCAGGAAACCTGACTTGCACTTGAGCTTTGAGTCCTCAGTTTAGTAGATTGGATGTGTGCCTGTGAGACAGGTGGTTTGGCCTCTGTTCCTGAAGCTGGTTTGGTTTTGTGACCTCACATAAGCCTCTCTTTTCATTTTCTTTCCTGCAAACACAGAGTTAAGCCAGTTTCTCTGGTGACTGTGAAACCCCTGTGGGGCTGGGCTCTTAGTGTGTTGTGGAGGAGAGGCTTTGAGTGTGGCTGGTCCCTGGGCAAACTTCTCTGTTGGAATACGTGTTAGGAGGGGTGGTTTTCAAGGTGAGAGTATCCCTGATCATCCTTCTTCTTCCCCCCTCTTCAGGTATCTGTGAATCCAGCCTACCAGGCCTCTGAGCTGGAGTTTGTCATCAGTAAGGTTTGTGTGGCCCTTGCTGGTAATGCTAACTGATTTGATGTGAGAACTCCTGCAAGAAGCTGTCTGTTAAAGGGGATAGTGGGGACACAGCATAGAGAAGCTTCTACTTGAGATGTGGGCATAACAGGGAGAGCTGGTTGGAGAGCAGGGCTGCGGTGGTCATGCTGAGGGAACACACCACGCAGTGACCCAGGGGAGGAAGCCATAGTTCAGTGGTCATATTTATTGCTGTTCCCCATGGCTGTGACACTGTCTGTCTGAGGGAGACTTCTGCATCCTTGTCTCTCTCTCTAACAGCCATTTACTTCCAATATCACATCAGTAACAGCCCTACCTGCCAGCAGCCACTTGCTAGGAAATGAGGAAAACAGGACTAAGTATGTGACCCAGAGACTGCTGGAGAAGCTGGCAGCCAGGACAGCAGAGACTGAGCAGTAACAGACCATGGGTCTGTCCCATCTGTCCAATCTCTGGAGGCAACATCTGTCCTAAATCTGTTCCAACTTTCCTACACTTACATTTGCCCTGCCCAGGTCAGTGCCATCCTGCCCTCCTCCTGCTCTGGGCAAACATCACCATCTGGGACTTTAACCTTGGAAGGAGGAAGGTTCAGAAAAGATAAGCTGACTCAGAAGCTTGAGTTCTCCTTACCACATTTGTCCTAAGCTTTAGGTTTAACCTGGTTTAAGTCCTTGACATCTTTCTGACTGCCTGAGCCCTACTGCCTCAGCCACCCTTGTATACCTGCCTGCCTGGGTTTCAGTTGGCAATGTGCAGAGCATTGATCAGTTGAAACTGTTCTGGCTTCTTGACTCCAGTAATGAGGAAATTGGGTTATTAAACATTTGATGGCTAAAACTTGATCTCAGGATTAATTAAGCCAATTTGCTCATCTGTAGTTTGTTCAGCTTTAAATCAAATTCTGATACTAGAAGAGGGAATTATTTCTGGGTCTTCCCAGCCCTATCCAAGCTCTTACTTAACCTAGAAAGTAGACAATTCCTGGCAGCAGAGGGAGACTTTTGCATCAGTAACTGTAATTTGGTTGCTGGGCTGCAATTTGAGTTGCCATTTCTCCTTCATTTAATCCCCTTATGGTGGTCTCACTCCTGTTCTGATACACTGGAATAGGAAGCAGCACTGCAGTGAAGCACATCTCTTCCAGCGTGGATGTCCTCCTGTGTGTCCCACCAGGTGGAAACGCGCATGGCGGCGCTTTCCTTTTTCCTCAAGGAGACTTGGCTTTTGTTTTCCTTTCCATCATTTTGTGTCAAGAGTCTGCTTTGGTTTCCTCCTCCGGTTGAGGAGGGGATGGGGTAAGATGGGATGTTGATGGGGTGAGAGTAGAAACGTGTTTCAGCTCCATTGGGGTTTATTTCAGTCTCACCCTCCCAGGTTTGTTAATGTTCCCAGCTTTTAAACTTACCTTTGGCACTGGGGTCTCTGTTGTCCCTCACCCCCTAATCATTTGTGTTTGTTTATTTGCACAATAAAACCCCTGAAGGCTTTAGGACTTTGCCTCTTGGATCCTGACAGCATGTGCAGTGCTTCCCTTGCTCCATCACGTTCCCTCCCTTAGGTATATACAGAAATACATGCTGAATAGTTATTCCTGCTGTATTTCCATGGTTTCTGAAAGCAAACTGATAACAGGATTCATACAACAGGCCCTTTGAAGATGGGTGCTGCCATTCAGATTGACGCCACGCAGGAGGAGCCCAACTAGAGACCCTTATCTCATATAGCATCTTCTCTGCAAGCTCCTCTCCTCACGTAACATCTCTTTTGCAAAGCTAGTTCGACCAGAATAGTCGTTTTGAAGGAGCTAATAGTGAAACTTCCAAGGGCCCAGAACATCCCAGAACAGCCCCAATCCCCTGGGCAGCCTCTTCCAGGAAACAGAGCAAATGTTTGTCTTCCCTTCTGACAAACCCTAGAGGGTGCTTACCAATAATTTATTGCCTGGAGCCTTGGTCTCCTTATTTCATGGACCTTGGGAAAATAATGAAACCAGCTGAGTAAATAATTGATGTGAAGGGTTTGTTTGACAAGGATGCATTTATTTGGAAGATGAAAGCGGGTTTCAAATCTGGGTCAGATTCAGCTAAAGCTCTGCTGAAAAAGAGAGAGGAATTCTTGGAGTAATGAGAGCGCTTTGTTTGGGGGTTGTGTAGATGTAGAGGTTTGAAAGGGAAGTGTTTCAGTTTTCAAAATAGCTGATTAATGATGATATAAAACTATAGAAAATAAGGAATAATGCTCTAAAATGAGGTGCAAAAATCTTAGGAAATAGAGCATCTTTAAAAACCCACACCAAAACCTTGCCTTGACCTGAAAGCTGGTCTTTAGGTTTTGTTCTTTTCCAGAAGTTCCTCAAAATTCCTCATTTCACATCAACTCAAATAATTGATTTCTCTCCATATTTTGGGACTGGCTTTTTGTCAGTGGTGGGACTCCTAAGGTGAGGCAACAACTCACATTGTTTGGCCTGTGCTTTGCAATGAGGAGTGTTGGTCCTGGAAAAAGAGGGAACCTGGGGCTGCAGCTCTGCTCTCCTACATGGATGCTCGGGGTGCAGTAACAGCACCCTGCCCTGTGCTCCAGGTGTTTTATGAGTGCATTTGCCCTCAGTGAACCTGCTTGTGGGAGGGTTGGAACTGGATGATCTTAAGGTCCTTTCCACCCCTAGCTATTCTCTGATATTATGTCCTCAGCCCTGGGACCATGGCTGTTGTACCCTCATTATGCAAAGACCCATGTCATGCTTCCCAATGAATCTTTAAGCCACTGCATGCAATGGATCTTACTAAGAAGAGTTTAAAACCTGTGGGTTTAGCCTGGAGATTGCTGATTCTACCATGTGCTTGCAGCAACAAGCCATGGAGAAGATCCCAATGTGGTATAATAGCTAATGCTTGCTGTGTGGTGACTGCCCTGTATCATGGCCTGAACATCAACCCAACGTGACCTTCTCATGAGTTTCTGTCTCCCTTCGCAGGTTGGATGTAAGGCTCTGGTGTTCCCCACTCAATTTAAAACACAGAAGTACTATGATATCTTAAAGCAGTCATGTCCTGAGATAGAAACATCCAGCCCAGGGGGAATAAAGAGCAAAAGGTGAGTTAGGAACATCTGGTCTCTTTGCACTGACCTCACAGCCGGTCCTGCCTTGTGTCCTCTCAGCTGCACAGCACAGGTTTGGGTGGAAGAAGGACCTAATGTGAAGAGAACAAGTTAGGTCCTCCTGGAGGTTTGGTTTGACCAATAGATAGATGCCAATAGATACACCTATCTATGCTGTTTTCTCCTTGTTCTGCTATTGTTAATGGTATTTTTCTTCCTGCCAGACTACCCAACTTAAACATTGTCATCATGTTGGACTCCAAGCTGCCTGGCACCTTCCACATGGATGAGGTGATGCAGGCAGGAGACAGCAGCCATATGAAGCAGTTAAGAGCTGTGCAGCAAACCCTCTCCTGCAATGAGCCCATCAACATCCAGTTCACTTCAGTAGGTGCTCCTCCCTGCTCCATGCCTTGTAGTTAGGGAACACAGGGAAAGATGTGTGGGATGCTGAGGATCCCATTCCTTTTTCCTTCTACTCTCTGAGATAAAGCCCAGTTTCCATTTTCTGTTGTAGGATGAAGGAAGTGTTCTAGCATTTACCCTTCTTGCTTTCTTGCTGCTCAGCTCTTTGTCAAGGGTTGATGTAGATGAGAGGGTGTCATGGGATGTCTGTCCAATTGAAGTTGGGCCATTCTGTGTGTATGTGTGTGTGTGTGTTTTGGGATTCAGATGCTGTTAGAGGGGGAAATAAGTCTCCCAGGTCTGAATAGAGAATGAAGAGTGAGATCACCACAGAGCACTCGCAACTCATCACTGCCTAATGCCCTGTGTCTTTCAGGGGACCACGGGAAGCCCCAAAGGAGCCACCCTCTCCCACAGGAACATTGTGAATAACGCCCATATGATCGGGCTGAGGCTGGGGTTCACAGAGCAGGTGGGTCTTATGGAAACACACTTTGGGGTTGTCTCCATGGCCACAGAGAAACCATGGGTGTGGAGAGATTGGTGCTCACTCAGTTGCGAGTGGCATTGAGGGATACTCAGCCATAACATTTATCATTTCAATGGCGTTTCAGTGATGTTTCTTTTCAGGTTATTGGGGCAGGAAAAAGATGCCTTTTTTTGGGGGAAAAGATGTGAAATTAAGCACTTTTCATCTTGGTGAATGCTCATTCCAGATAATTACAACACTCTGGATGTTGGCCTTGAATTCTGTTGAATAAGGTTTTAATCTGCTTTATATGACCTCATTTCATGTCATGCATACATGAGGCTTGTAAGAGCTTCATAACTCTCATCAGGATGTGACCTTTTTATTTGTAGTTTAGTTTCAATACTGTTAAAGGCAAATATTTTCTTTTGAAGTAGTTATTTCTAACACAGCAGCTTTGATACAGGAAAATACTGGGTTGTTTCAATCAACCTCCAGAGCCTTTGGTGCTTTTAAAACCAAAATCAACAGCGTGTGCCAAGTCCTGCCCACTTCATGCCTGTCATAGCACTACCACTCCTCTGGCGTAGCATAAAGTCATGTGTAAGTGATACCAGACCACAAAGTCCAGCAAAGACAAGGCATTGCAGAATGCCTTTGCATTTTTTGACATTAAAATTGCCATTTTGATTGCCATTGCAATTTTGACATTAAAAGCTTCAAAACTGATTCTTATTAAAGGCAGGAATGATCAGCATCGCGTTTCCAACTCATGGAAACACAGGTGAATGTCGCATTTCCAGCAAGTTTTCAATGAATCATGAATCTGTTTAGATCATAGCTCTTCAGCAGGGAGATGGGCTGGGAACCAGCTGTGGGAGATCTCCTCTCCTCACTGTTGTGTTTGGCTCCATCCCAGGATTACCGCGTTGCCCTGCCCACACCCCTCTATCACTGCATGGCGTTGGTAGGAGGCTGCATGGTGATGGCTCTGCACGGGTCCTCCTGCATCTTCTCATCACCCAGCTTCGAGGGGAAGGCTGCACTGGAGGCTGTGTCTCGAGAGAAGTGAGAACTTGTGTTTTGCTACAGGGTTTGTCACCTCATGGTGCTGCTTGGTTTGCTATGGCTGGTGTGTGTCCACATCTCACCGCGGCTGAGATGCATTTCCAGCTTGTTCTGCATGTGTAGCTCATAAAACAAGAGCTATCATTGTGTCTGCATAATACACTCATATCTATTGTTATGTGCCTGTATGTATATGTGCATTGATAAAGAACGCATCTGCTGTGCCTGCCTCTGTGATGCTGTTCTGATGGGATGGGACAGGATGGGATGGATGCTGAGCTGGAACTGTCCTGATTCCAGCTTTACCATTTCTCTCCCCTTCCTCAAGATGCTCCTTTCTGTACGGCACACCAACCATGTTTATAGACATGCTCTCCCAGCCGGACTTTGACTCCTATGACCTCTCAAGTCTCCGGGGAGGTAAGGCTTGGAACTCAAATGGAAAAATCCTGAGAAAGGGGATATGACTGTTCCTGCTGTTCCCTGCTTAGAGGCTGTATTAAGCTTTGCAAGCAACTGGCTCTTCTGGAAGGGAAGAGTTTAGTTGTGAGAGCTTTGTGTTTCACTGTGGATTTGATGCTGCGTTTCCTTTCCTTGGGATTTCCTTCAAAATATATGTATTTTTAGGACTCTTCTCTCATCTTAAGGCAGTCGAGGAAAGCGCTTTTCTGTTTCATCTACAAGGGAGGGTGTCAGGAATAGCCTGTTTGCCCAACTCCTGTCTCACCAGCCACCACCATGTGGCAGCAGTTGCTTTAGGCTGGTGCAATCCCTGAAGCAGAGCTACACTGATTCCTCCGACCTAAAGTTGCCTGCCTTCATCTAAATCCTGGAGAGGGTGTGATAACGTGTGCTGGAGCTGTCTTGTCACAGGCAGCCTTGGAAATAGCTGAGCCGAAACAGGGAGGCCCTCAACCCTTCTGGTGCAATGACAGCACTGAGAGAAGGTGGTGCTGGAACAGAAAGAAATGTTTAAGCAGATTACCCAATCACCTCTATGTGGGAAATAGCCCTGTCTCATCTTGTTCCCAGCAAAGCCTATGTATTACCCCACTCTTTTGCCCTGCCTTCCTATGACAGAACAAGTGAAGATGAGATCTGCCCTTCCTCTAAAGGGCTGCCTTGTGCACAGCAGGAGGCTTTGGTTTTATGGCGGTGCTGATGGGATGGGACTGTTTGTCCTGCTAAAAAATGAGTGCCTCTTTCTGCTCTCAATCTTCCCTTTTTAGAAACTGCAGCTTGGATGAGGTTGGTGCTGAGGAGTTTATTTTCCTAATGAATGATCTCTGCCAACCCTTAATTCCTTCAGACAAACTGGCCTTGCTGCAGCCTTTGCTTCTAGAATAACTGCAACCTCTATCCATAAAAATAGAAAATATTTTGACAGGAACCAGTGTATCCCAAAAGGTCTCGCCAGCATTTAAATCTGGGAATGCAGAACCTCTGAGGGACCACTCCTGGGAATAAACAGATGGTTTCCAAGGCAGTCATCTGGTCCTCTTTCTTCCAGGAGTCATCGCAGGTTCTCCTGTTCCCCCTGAGGTCATGAAGATGGCTATGACCAAGATGCACATGCCGGAGATAGTGGTGAGTTGTGGTTGCTGTGATCGGAGCTACAAGTAGTGATTGTTCTGGTGAGACCCTGAGCTTGGGCATCTCTGCACCACAGTGGTACCCAGCAGTGCTGGGTGTGATGGGACCATGGGTGAGAGGCCAGGTTGAGGAGCAAAGGTGTTGAGAGGCTGGGAGGAAGAAGGGGGGGTCCTGTCTTGTTGCTCGTGGGGTGCCTGGGAAGAAGCTTTGTAAGAGAAGGCACGGCATTGAGAATTATAAACCGAGCTGCTGGTGTGTTTCAGAGCTTTCATAAACCCTTCTGTTGTATGTGCTGCAAGGATGAATGATCATGGAAGAGGTGTTGCTGGTTTGTATTGGTGTGGGTGGGTGCATGTGTTCATCTTTCTGTGGAGCTGTTGGGTTTCTTACACCATCCCGGACTGCATGCAGGTAGAAAACCATGTTGCGTACTATCTGTTTGGCTGCGGGAGGGTGCTATCCATGCATGCAACACCAGGCATTGTGTTGCCAGAAGGACAGCACATGCTGGACCACATGTGCTGCTGCTCCATCACATGCCCCTGCACCCTTGGCCTGTGCAAGAGCATCAGCAGGTCCTGTATGTGGAGGGGCTCAGTGCCACTCCAGGTGCCATGTTTCATAGGCAGGGTCTGCCATCTGCACGTCTGTGAGTTGAATGGCTGAGACAAGAAAGGACTTTCTTGTTTGACGTCAAAGGCAATAACGTGCTGCTTTCAAATGCTGTGGAAGCAGAGACTGTTGTGATGGGTAAACACGCATGGGGCTGGGAGTCAGATTTAGGTGTGTTATTGTTGGTAGACCTGGACCACACCAGCACCAGGGTGTTCCAGGGATGCCTGTGTGCTCTGCCATGGACTAGGGGAGATTAGGGCATTTGTCTTGGAGCCATCTTGGATGCTTTTAATGCTGAGCTGAAAACACCAGGACAGCTCTGGTGCTGTTGTCAGACTCTGTCAGGTGCCAGCCACCTATTTTTATAATAGGCTTGAATTCAGCCTCACAAAATACTTTCAAGCATTACTGCAAGTGCCCAGGACTCATTCGGTGCCACATATTCCTGTTTTGTAGAGAGAAATATTAAAACCCTCCCGACCAGTTGCTCTGCCCATAGGATAAAGAGGATTAAGTCTATATTTGTATCACTGGTCTCGTGTTACTTCTGATCCTTCAGCCCTCAGACAGACACAGGGAGACTTACTGAATTCATCTTTGCAGCAAGAGCTTTATACAGAAGATGTACATAAGAAAATATACAATTTGATTTCTACATAGGAGACAGAGGAAGGCATCCCCTTAAAGGTCATTTACACTCAATTACAGAGGAATAAATATACATATATTTATATAACTCTTTCAGATTAAAAAACACAGTTAGGTTGCAACTGTGGTATTGTAATAGCCATGACAATAAACCACAGTCATCCTGGTGTCCTGCTAGATCCTCTGGGGTATGGGCAGGGAGAAGAGGAGGGGTGCCCAAGCCAGGCTGCGCAGTGCACACCTTCTCCTCTTGGATGTACATGTGTCTTGGCAGAGGGAATCCAGTTTTCAGATAGCTCCACTTTTGGGGTTTCCCAGCGCTGCTTTGCTTAAAGGATTTCTCGCCAACCTAAAGAGATTGCTGCTCTTTGGCACAAAAGGGCAGCTCGGTCTCAAGGCCATCGGTTCTTGGTCATTGCTTCACCTATCCCCCTCAGCCCTGGCCTGCAGGGATCCCCTCCGTGGGAAGGCAGAGGAGTTGCTTTGTATGGGTTAAGACCAATTGCCCTGATCAAGCAGCTGGGGAAGGATGCTCCAACCTTCCCTCTTGCTTCTACTGCACTGGAAAGGGAGAGACAGCGACCAACTGTTTGACTGGGGATGCGGGTTATGTTGCCTCTGGGAAAGATGACTGTGTTTTACCGGCAGGATCTAAGTTAGCTTTGTCTTAGTATGGTCATGCATAAAAATGCCTCTTTTAAAATATATAGGTGTTGGAAAAGATTGAAAAGGTGGATTCCATCCTGTGATGAGCAGAGAAGCAGGGATTCGGAGGAGGCTGGAGGTGTTTGGATATATCAGAAGTGTTTCCTGATAGGTAGGAGAAGCTTAAAGGAAGGACTCGGAAGTCAGTAGTTTTCTGATGGTTGAAGTGACCAGTCACCAGGACAGGCCATACCGGGGCCTGCTAGGAGGAAAGAAGAGAGAAGGCCGCATGTTTAAGGGCATTTTCCAAGCAATCAGTAAACTTGTCTGTTTGCTTTTATAGTGAATGAATGAAGCCCATACTTGAAAGTGAAGTGTTAAGAGTCAAGGAGCCATTGTGAGTTTCTACAGAGAAGGGTTAGTGCCATCTCTGACCTCTTCTGCTAAATCACTACATGACTCTTGAGTACCTTACCCAAAGCAGCAATGGTCAATGAGCACTTCCTTTGTAAAGGAAGAAACCCAAGGGTGAGGTTTTCAAGAACAGGGAATTATTTTGGTGCCCCAGTTTAGACAGTCCAGGGCAGGTAGATTTTAGGAACTGCAAAGCAGCTTTGCATCTGAAACATGGTCAGTGACAGAAGTCATCGGTCATGAATACGGACCCCCATAGCTAACACCTGAGAAAGCTGCCTGGCTCTCAAGAGGTACATGGTGAAGTCAAAGATACTTCATATTCCTTAGAATCATGCTCACCACACTGAGTGGTTTCTGTATCTGTATTTTGGCACTGACATCCAAGTACCAAGCTTTGTTTTCTCCAAGCCTGGAATAAGTAGTTTCCTTTCATTAACACCTGTGAACCTGTTTGAGGGTTTGAGAAAGCTGGAGAGAAGGTGCTATAATAAAAAACAGGTATAATTGCCCTGTGTTTTTTACTTTCATCATGGAGGAGTGAACTGGAATTGAGCCTTAGGCAGGGAGAAAGAAGGTTAAGAAGGGGCAGACCTATAAATAAAATACATTTGAGTATTGTGGTTTAGAAGACTGAAGTTCTTCCATCCTCAGAGCGGAACTTCATCCACCCCATATGGAATGATTGGTATTTCCATCTCCAGTCCACAAAACCTCTGGTGCTGCCAGAGAAATAACCACTTTGAGAAGGCTGGCATCATCCCTGACAGTTTGGTCATAAATGTACTTTCTCCATCCTTAGCCAAGTGGGGACCAAATTGGGTTTCAGGCTTCTGCCTTGTCCTTTCTGTTACCATAGGGCACAGTGGCTACCCTTGTTTGTACAGTGCAGTGCTGAGTCACTACGCTCCACTTAATAGATGAGCAAAGCTCCCTTTCCCAAGAGCTAATAAACTTTCAGGCTCATCCAGAGTCCTTTGGAATCTGTACAATCTCCAGATGTATTCCTGGGATAGGGAAAAGTGAAATCCTTGGAATGGAGTGATGACAGTTGTGGCTTTTTAGATACTCTGTGCTGAGTTTTCAATACTCGTGATAGCATCCAGTTGTGGAAGGTGTTTTGTGTGATAGGTTTTCACAGTTAGTGTTTGGATGTCAGCAAGCTCAAAGGAAAGTCAGCCCTGTCTCTGAATCACTTCCTGGCCCAGAACACTCTATTCAAAGAGTATTTGCTGTCTCGAACCTCCTTCTTCTGAGACACTCATTTGAAGGCATCTGCCTTTGTTTTTAAATACATGAGTGTCTTGGATGGGAATTGTAGTTGCTGAAAGGCAGGTGCTGGACGGAGAATTGCTCCTTATGGAAAACATCTATTTTCACATGGGCTGGACAGCCTGGGGCCAGATTTCCCAGCAATATCCTGCCCTGGATTCCAGATGACCTTTACTAGAGCAAAAGGCTGAGCATCTCCAATCACTTACAAAAGTAAAGCATCTGTGATCTCAGCTCAGAGAATGAGTGGGCTAAACCCATACTTGTTTTGACACTTAATTACACATTTCACCCTTACTTGCTGCCTCAGGCCCGTCTTTAGCCCCATGTTTGTTTTGCAGGGTTGACTCCATCCCTGATGCTCCAGGCAGGTTCTCTGTCCTGGGGAGCTCATGGAGCCCAATATTGCCAGGAGATGGAGCAGCCCTGAGCAGGGGTATCCATGGGTGAATGTGTGAGCCAAAACTTCATGTTATTAAAGTCAGAAACAGAACTCAGTGCTAGAACCCTACCAAGATTTGGTAGATCAGACCAAAAGCGAACCATCTTACGTGTTTAATGGCGGCTTCCCTTCTTGGACCTCTTGGTGGGGAGCTTGCAGGTGCGGAGGGCCGGGGTGTCTCTGATGGACTGTCCCCGGTACTGTGCGGGTGTAGAGCAGGTATCCTCAGTGCGGGTGTGATTGCCCTTCAGCCACCTGGGACAGGGGGAGGAAGAAGACCAAAAGCTTAAGAGAGGCACAAACCACCATAAGCAGAAAGGGGAGGATGAGGAGCAAGCTGCTGAGGACTGATGCATCCTTCAGCATCCCCCACTTGTGAGGAGGCCCAGGGAAGGGATGTGTGGTGCCGTACTTGCGCAGATGTGCGAGCTGGCAGTTGCAGTGCCAGGCGTTGCGGGACAGCGTCAGCGTCTCCAGTTTGTCAAAGGGGAAGTTGCGGGGCAGCTGGGTGAGCCGGTTGTTCTCCATGTGAGCCGTCTTCAGCACCGTCACCCCGGCGAATGCGTTGTCTGCAAACTGGAGCACAGAGGTTTCCGATGAGGAACATTGAGTTAGAGAAGGGGGAATTCAAACCCGAGTGTCTCTGTTCAGGACTTAGTGGTATAAGCGTGGACAGGGCAGTGGGATGGTGTCCTGGCTCGCTGGAAGCTTTGGACAGCTAACAGAGGCATCAAGCTAGTGGGCTCATGGGTGACGGAGTTCCCTGCCTGTAGAAAGCTCCGTCCCACATCCATGTGGGATTGACTTTGTTCTGTATCCCTAAACCAAGAGAAGCCTGGCTGCCTTCTCCATTTTTGAGGCATGCTTCTCCGTTCTAAATGAAGATATTTTCTGGGTGTATTCCTTTCCAAGGCTGGAAACCCTCCCAGTGCCTGGAATGGCTGAAGGAGGGAGTGTTTGTGGCGCCTGAAGGGGCTGTAGACTTTGGCAATGCCCGGGGGCTCCGAGTGGAAAGTTACACTTGGCATCTGAGCAGTGCAGAAATAGAGGCAGGTTTCCAGCACCTCAGCCTCCTCTGTTTATCCTCATCTCCAATGAGTTGTTTGCAGAGGATGCTGCAGGATTTATCTTGATTAATGCAAAGGCTTTAAGGGAGAGTCTCCCTTAAAAAAGCTGCCAAAGAGAGGAGAGAGGCTGCAGACCTGGCTCCTCCCTGAGGCCTCATCCTGCCTTTTTCCACCCCATGGTTACTCAGGTTGGAAAGTTTCTTCTCGAAAGCAACTCCTTCAACACAAACTTCCTCGGTGGCCATGCTTTGGAGAGGGGGTAATTGACAAAGCACAAAGCTCCTCCTGGCTGTGACAAAGCTTTTTGTCTCCCTTGTCCAAGCTGGGGTAAAGATTTCTCTAAAGGATGAGGAGGAGGCTCACTAGATCTACCAGAACCCCCCCAGTCAAGGACCTGTGCTCCCATCGCTGAGCGGAACCTTGCAGTTCGAATGGCACCATCAGGGTGCGTCCAAGCTCTCTAAGCTAAAAGGAAGGAAAGGAAAACCCACTATTTTAAGCTGTGAACTTTTGTCATCTTCCAAATTAAGCAATGCTGGAGAGGATTAGAGCTTAGCTAAGAGGCTCCCGGAGCTGTTGGACACTCCGCGGGGCTGGCCCCTGTGGTCCAGCACTGCACTGACCTCTAAGTTTCACTGTGCTGATAGTGGAGCTGCTCAGAGATGCTGGCAGGCTGTGCAGTGGGGCGGCAGCCTGGCCGTGTTCTGCTTTGGACAGTGGTGTACTGTCTCAGCTGCTCATTCCTCTCCCAGCCCCATGAGGAGAGCTCACATCTGCTGGTTACAGCCGCTGCACTGCCTGCCAGAGCACGCGTTTGTGAAGAAATGGGTTATTTCTTCCCTTATTTAGATGGAGGAGTGATTGCTGCTCTAAGTTATTTGGCAATAAACGCACAGAGAAGGGTGTATGTAAAGCTTCCATTGCCTGGCTTCATGTTGATATACGTGGTAGGTCCTGGCCCATGACTGATGCTGGTCCATGGTGCTGGTGGATCGCTTTGGGAGCTCCATGCTGGAGCTGCAGAGTAGCCTGAGGGCTCTCTTCGTTCTACTGGATGTAATATAGGCTGGGATAGCTTCGAGTGGAAGGGTTCTGCATTTAATCAGCTCCAAACTCTTGCAGGGGACAGCTGAGGACAGTGGTTTTGTGAAGGAGGAAGAGCTGCAATCAGGATGCCAGTGGCACTTGAAGTATTTGGTGGTGATTTCCTAGGTCGTGAGACCTCTGTGATGAAATGTCTCCTAGCAGTGCACAGCTCATGCGTGGGCCATTTGGATATGAGGCCTTGGAGGATTTGAGCTGTGTTCCTGACAAGGAATGTGAGCCCTAAAGCTGCAGTGCTGATCCCTTGGACTGGAGTCCTATTGGGATGTTGTGGAGGAAAGGAGGCATCTGGCTGCAGAAGAACCTTTAAAGGTCCTGTCCACAGGGGGTCACTGAACAGAAGAAAGTGGGCTTTGCTGGCTAGCACTGTTAATCCTTGCTTTCTAGTCAATCCGAGGACATTTAATTCCCTGCAGCACCCCAGCACCATGAGTTAGTCTAATGTGTAACCTGGGACTCTGATGTCTCTACAGCTGGTACATCATTTAAGCTGTGATTTGTGACTTGTGCATTAAACTGCATTATAAACCTGAGTCTACAGAAGTGCTGTGACAGCATGTCTGAGGGCTTGCCTAGAGAGGTCACTGGGTTGTTTCCAGTCTTGGGTTTGCTTATTCCCATCCTGGAGATGTTAGTGATGAGAGAGGACAAAGGCTTCAATACCGACCGAGTGCTACTGAGCTGTTACAGTAGTGTTGTTCTCCACCTGGGCATTTTGGGTGCTATATCCCCTCAAACTCTGGTGTTCTCTATTCCTGTTAGCTTTCAGGTGATTTCATCCCTATGAGGCTCTATGAGTTGCTCTTTGTTGCTAATGAATTCTCTTTTTCATTGCATCTTCCTGCATGTGGTGGGTATTGCTCAGCTGTGAAGTCCTCACCTGGATTCCCTATGGGCTTCCTGGCAAAGCATCATCCCAGGGAGAACTGTTCTGCTCACCTGCAGCCCCCTGTCTTTCCAGCTATGTGGAGTGCACCTAGGACATCAGGATGCTGCTGCTCTTGTACTGTGCTTGTTTCTGTTCTGCTATTTCAGAGGTCCAAATGCAAGTGATTTCCTGAGTGTGATGCTGCTGCCTTTTCTCATAGAAAAAGAAGGGGGTTGTTTTGCCATTTGGGATACCTGAATGTCCCCCCTCCTCCTCCTCCTCCTCTCCAGTGGGAACAGGGCTGCTTTGTAAGATGCTGCGTGAGTTCCTTTTGAGACAGCATCAATAAACAAACCTTTCTTTGTAACGTGTAAAGTTGGGAGGCATGGGGGGAGGTGAAGGTCCTTATGCCTACCTGTCTGCAAGGCATGGGTGAGAAATCACTGCTATTCATAGCCCCTCTCCCCTCCCAACATACAACAGGTACCGAGGCTGAAGGAAGGAGGCAGAGCAGTTGAGCTCTGCAAGGTGGCAGTGTTCAATCCCTTGAGTCAGGAGGCAGACACCCACCTCTCATCCCATGCCTTGTATCTGTCATGATGGAAGGTTGCTATTTGTCCTGGAGCATCCCAAATGCCTTTGTTAATGTTTGGTGTCACCTCCAGCCTGGGAGGGAATGTGCTGCCTTTCCAGGGAGTTTGAACAACACCAGATAATTTGGGTTTGCATAAAATAACTCGACAGAAGGGTGGAGTGCTCTCATCCCTCACTTGAGCTGCTGTCGGCTGGCCAATGGCCTGATGTCTGCAGAGCCTGCAGACCTGCATCTCCCCTCTCCTCTGCAAGGGAGGGACAGCAAACAGAGGACTTTGTGAAGGAGAAGAAAATCAAGCCCCACGTTTCTTATCTGAAGCAAATGGAAGAGAAAGAACTCACCTTCTTCAGTTTCATGTTGTCCAGGTGGAGTGTCTGCAGGTATCGCCCAAAGGACTGGAAGGCATTGTCAGGGATGACCTCAATGGGGTTATGAGAAAGTTTCAGTTCCTCCAGCACTCTCAGCTTACTCATTGCATTCACAGGGTAGCTGCTCAGCTGGTTCTTGTCCAGGTGGAGGACAGCGAGGTTTTCCACATCCTCCAGGGCCCCAGGTAGGAGGTTGGTGAGGGAGTTGTCAGAGAGGTAGAGCCAGCGCAGGTCTTTAGCCCCACTGAAGACCCCTGGTTTCAGCTCCTGGATCTTATTGCTGCCTAAGTGAAGGATGAAGAGGTTGACAAGAGGGGAGAGGACCCCTTTGGGTAGGTCTGGGATCTTGTTCTGGTCCAGGTACAGGTAGGTGAGCTCAGAGAGGTCATCGAAGGCTCCTGGCTTAATGACACTGATCTGGTTGTCAGTGAGATAGAGGTAGACCAGGCTCTTGAGCCCGCGGAAGGCTCCGGCTGAGATCTCCTTGATCCGTGAGCTCTGGAGGTGCAGGGACACCAGCTTCTTCATGTCGCGGAAGCCGTTGGTGGGCAGGACGGGGAAGTTGTTCTTCTGCAGGTTGAGAAGCCGCGTTTGCTCGGGCACCTTGGGGATCTTCTTCAGCCCCGCGTTGTCGCAGATGACGTGCTGCAGGTCCCCGCCGTGGCAGTGGCAGCTCGGGGGACATGCCTGCACCATGGGGGCGAGACACGCCAAGAGGACACTGAGGAAGAAGCCCAGCCGGTGCATGGTCAGATGTGGACTTGGTGTGGTGGGAAGAGAAGCAGGAGGAGGAGAAGGAGGGCGATGGGTGGGAGAGAAGAGAGGAACTGTGTTTGCAGCATGCTGAACACAGCCCTATTTATAATGTTATTAAAAAGCAAAATCCCTTCCCACAAACCGCAAGCAGCAGCCAGTTGGAAGCAACTGGCTTTGGGAACTTACTGTGAGCTTAACCCCTTGGCACCAGGCAGAGCAGTATCCATGGTCCTGCCAGGCCCTGCTGCTGAGCAGACTGAGCAGAGGTAGTTTTCCTCTCTGCAACAGGGAGAACAAGCAGAGACCTGCTCTGTAGGGAACCCCTTTGGTTCCTGCTGAGATGAGGGGGGCCCAGATTTATCAGCTGGGGGTAAACAACCTGTTTTGGTTGAGCAGCATAGCAGGGAGCACTGATGTGCTCTAAAGACACCTCGTGCTGAAGCTCCTGGGATGTATTTAGCCTCAGCTGGCTCGGGGAGAAGCATGGTGTCCTGTTACCACAGAGGAAGGTGTTTTGGGGATCTCATCTTGGTGATTTCAAAGGAATTTGCCTGAGAAGGGATGGGAGATGATGGGAGCGATACAGGGTCATGCCAGAGGCCAACACTGCTGTAGTTGCTCTTGCAACTACAAGGTTGAAGACTTGCAGATCCAGGCTGCACCTAGGAGTTGGCCAAGAAAGAGAGAACAAAGATAGGTCTTCATTTCTGCTGCATCTTTTCCTATGAGCAGTTGAGTGTGACACATGGATGGTCATGGTCAGGAGACCTGTGTGAGGGGGTTTATCTCAGCATGTGGCACTGTGGAGCAGTGGCTGTTGCCTTCCAACAAGGGATGGAGCAGTGGAAGAGCCTGTGGGGTATGAGATATGAAATGCTAGACAGTGATGCCTTGCTGTGTGTAGGTTGGGTGGATGGCAATGCCTGTGGCTCCCAGGATGAAGCTATGGGCAGGGAAAGGTGTAAGCATTGGTAAATGGATGGTGACAGCAAGGAAGTCACAGCTGGAGCTGGGACTAGGGTTTCCCCTGGCTCCTCTCATGGGGTAGCAATGGCAAAGGTGAGTTAACCCAAGGGATGCCCCTTGCTCTCCCAATGGAGCAGGCTAAAGCAAAGTGGTTAAAACCCCCAGCGCCTGCTTCTGTGAGCGTGAAGGGAAAGATCCAGGGGTTGCGGGGTGGGGATTGGAACTGGAACATTTTGAACTGATTTCCAGCCAGGTCCTGGCTGCAGCACACACTTGAGGGCCCAGCACATAACTGTGAGCTTGTTGAGAGCTGTGCTCCCGAGCCTGGCTGCAGAGCCCCAGCGGGGCTTTTGCAGAGGCGAGACAGGCTCAAGAAAGGGAGGAAATCCAAGGGCTGACTTAGGACACAGACTGGCTATTCACTGAGATTCCTGGCTTTTTCCATTGTTGCTGTGAGGGATCAGCCAGCACCGCTGAGCGTGCTCCTGTGGTGCTATGCAAGCTGCCTGCCAGCCCAGCCTCTGCTCAGCAGCTGTCAGTATGAACCTTGTTTTCATTGCATGACCAGTCTGGGGGAGAAAAAGGGTGTCTGGGGTGTGACTGTAGGTTCTGGTGAGCCTGTGGCGCAGAGGGAATGATGATGTAATGTGGGATCTCAGTGCAAACTGGTCCATGTCAGGCTCCTGGTGTTTGCCAGCCCTGCCATGGAGCAGCCGCGGCCTTGCCACTCGCCTCGGCACCGCAGTGATGGTGCTTGGGCATTGGAACAGGCTGCCCAAGTGTTCACATACTGTGTAGACGAGGTCCTCTGTGCCATGGGTTAGTGGTGGCCTTGGCAGTGCTGAAGTGAAGGTTGGACTTGAGCTTAAAGGTCTTTTCCAACCTGGTTGATTCTATGATGCTCAACAGTTCTTCTGCCTCATCTCCAGGGGGATGCTCTGACCATAGGAGCTCCAGGCTCCTGCCAGTGGGATCTCCTAATAGACTTATACTGTAGGATTTAAAACTCTTTGACCAAAAGAATGGTATCTTTGCTTATGCCTGATTCAGAGGGCACCACAGTGGTCATGTGCATGCTTTAACCTCTGGAGCAGCTCTTTGAATGTCTTGGCTATGACCTTTGTGACAGTGAAAGAGGAGGCAAACAGAAGAATCCCCTGTGTTTTTCTCCTTTGCCTCTCCAGGTTGATCAGAACTGAAATGCCCCAGAAGTGTGTGCTGCTCGTAAAGCTCAGCTGAGTGGATGATGGGGAAAGAGAAAATTCACCTCTAAAGCATCATCTCCTATCCACTGATTGATAGCTTTTTCTTTTCTTTGAGCAGGTTCAACCACCTTCAGTCTTGTAATCACTTGATGATCAGTTCCTGCAGTTACATACCAGCTCTTGCTCTGTGTGAGAGCAACTGATGGGTGAGATTTAAACCCCAGCCTGTTTCTGCTGGACACTGAAGCTAGGTCATGTATCCATCCATGTTCCTTCCCTGAGTGCAGCTGATGGCTGATGCTTGGTTTTCCCATCCCTTTACAAAACTTACCAGCCTAACAGCTTGCTGCTTCTGCAAGAAGAGTCAGATTGGAGCAGAAAAGGTGAGGCCCATAAATACATCCCACCCATATGTATTTCTGGAACTAGGCCCTTTTCAGAGGTTAAACTGCCCAAACCTCAAACCACCTTCTCTTCTTTCTTCTTAGAATAGTTAGGGTTGGAAGGGACCTCAAGATCATCCAGTTCCAACCCCCCTGCCATAAGCAGGGACACCTCACACTAAACCATGTCACCCAATGCTTCATCCAATCTGGCCTTGAACACCGCCAGGGATGGAGCACCCACAACCTCCCTGGGCAACCCATTCCAGTGTCTCACCACCCTAACAGTAAAGAATTTCTTCCTTATATCCAAAATTTCTTCCTTATATCCAATCTTCTGAGGATAATTTTCCCTTTCTCCCACCCTTTATCTCTTTGCTGTCTAAGACCGAAGATTCTGGGGGACAGGGACACTGTGTCCTTGCAGAGATGCCCGTGCTGTGGCTATGGACACAAACAGGACCTGTAAGTCCCTTGTGAAGATGCCACGATGCTGGTGCAAGGTGGAAGCTGTCCCTAAGGACTCCCCAGTGCCCGCAGCAGAGATCAGTGGATGCTGGGTTACGTTCAGTCCCACGGTGGGATGCAGCAGGGCAGTGCTACCAGGGCAAAGGTGTCTGCTTCTCAGCTCCATTTCTCCAGGCACAAACGCTGGATAAAGGCGAGTTCTTTCCGCTAGTGCTGTTTGACTGCTGTGCCCTGGTGAGTGCATTCCTGCGGCGGGAGCCGGTTGGCATCTGCCTGGGCTGGCTCCTTGCCCTGGGCTCCCGGCTGCTTGTGTTCTTCCCACACCGGGTTCCTCAGCCCTGGACCAGCCAGCAAACATCCAGTGATCCTCAAAAGCTCTCCCGGGTGCCTCTCGTGGGTGGCTGGCAGTCTGGAGGTGACAATGGCAGCAGTGTCAGTGTTCCCTCTGCAGCAGTGGGATACCGCAGTGAGCTGGGGCTGCTCCAGCCCCTACCCCACTGGTCCCCTGGGGCCGGTGCTGCTGGGACACAGCAGAAGAGGCAGGATTATCCTGCTGCCATCCTCTCCTTCTTAATTGATTAACAGTTGTGCAAACATTCCTGGTGCTGGGTAAGCTGCAGATGCTGGGCTTCCTCCTCGCCATCTCAGAGGCCCTGTGGGATAAGCAAATAAATACAGCTTTGGAAACAGTATAAATATAGACGTGGGGTGTCTCTTTGGTGCTGCAGGCCAGAGCTGTTTTGATACGACACTGGGGATGGTCTTTTCCGTGTTTAATCTGTATTTTTGTTAGTATTATCAGTTCTGGCCTATCAAGATAGCTCCATGTTAAAACATTCCATTGCTTGCTTAAGCCTGATCTTGGAGCTTTTAGGGGTCTCCAGATCTGGTTTTGCATGACAGTGCACAGCGGCAGTCACCTTCTTGAAGTGGTCTCCTTTTGCTGGCTGGAGGCAAGGGCTCAGGCAGCTTTGGGGGTGCCTGGGGTGCACAAGCTGTCCCCACTGCAGCCTGCACAGCATCAGCCCTTTGTGGAGCTGAGCTCCTGACAATGCCCAGCACTAGGTGGGAGAAGGTGCAATCTCTGCAGTGTCCTGGGGGGTTTCAGTGTCTGAGGAGTCCCAATGGGTGGGCAATGGGGAGCCCCAGAGGGTCTCCTGGGTCCTTCCTCCTCTTCCAGACAGTACGTGAGAAATCCCTGGCTTTGGGTGATGTGCAATATCCCCTTCAGTGACAATGGCACATGGGGCTCTGAGCTCACACCCAAGTTACCATTTCTATTTGACATGTTGAAGGATGCTGCCCTTTGTGATAAGGGGACCAAGCTGCTTGTTGAGCTGGAAGAGATGATGGTGGGTGCAGCCATTCCCTCTGATGGTTTTCTTCCATTGTAGCATGGCCTCCACCCATTGACAGGCTTCCAGTTTGGCTCCTTGTTCATGTCCACCCTTTCCTTCTGATCCCAGCAGCTGCTGCATGATGCTCATGGCCTCTCCTGCCCTTACTGCCTCTCCCCACCCTTGCAAGGCGCCAGGCACCCCCCAGCAGCCCATTGCTCTTGCAGGCTCTGAAGAAGGGTCTTCCTTCACTTGCAGAACACATCAGATCCATGCAAGAGCAGGGTCTTTCCCCAATGCTGCCCAGCAATGAGTCCCCTCTGTTGTCAAGATGGAAAGTTGACTCCACATGGTGATTGTCTTGGCCTTGGCCAAAGTGAGGCCTCCTCATCCCATCCCATTTTTGGGGAGGATCTCTCAAGGAGGTGGCTTCAGAAGCTATAGGAATGTGCTGTGAGAACATTTACAATGCAGCATGAAAGCAAACAGATCCTGGACTTCTAACTATGTCTTCAGTGGGAGCCGAGCTCTCCAGATCCATAGGGATGCTACCTTTGCCCCTTGGGTTTTGCCAACTTTCCTTCCCCAGCAGCACTGAGCATTCAGGTACCCCCAGCCCAGTGCTTTTCTACCCTTACAAGATGCATCTCCTCTCACTTTTTCCTTTCAATTCCACTTTTCCTAATTGCCTTGGCACCAGCGCTAGGGAGGATGGAGTTAATTACACAGCAAGGACCTTTAACCAAGCTGTGGATAAGCCAGTAAGTAACTTCACATGCCTTTGCTGCTTGCTTCTGTAATGCTGGCAGGGCTGGGGAAAATACTTACAAGCCTTAAGACTTCAGCTCAGCCTGGATAGAAGAGAGGCAGCTTTAACTCCAGCCCACGAGGAGCAGCTTGTCCTGGCTGTACCATACCAGGAGGTTAATCTGGAGCAGCAGCAGCAGCCTTCTGGGTTGCCCATTTTTGCAGTGGTCCCCTCCTGAGGCAAAGTCATTGCATGCTGCAGCACAAAGATGCTGCTTTGGGCACCTGATATTTATGGGAGCTTTTTAAGCCCCATCCAAACTGGAACTGTTTGGGATCAGCCTGGGTGGGGAGAAATGCCAACAGGGTGGCCACGCTTGGTTTGTCCTACAAGACCTGCTTGTTTGTGTCCTTTTGGACACAAAGCTGGTACTGTTGCTGGGGAAGGAGATTAAACCTCACTGTGACATAGGCTGGACATGGTCAGAAGTTGTTTTTTACAGTGCTAAAGTTGACTTGGAATATTCCAATACAATCTGGGATAGTGGGAGAGCTCCAAAGCAAAGGGACACATCCCCAGAGCACAGCGAAGTTCAGGGTGATCTTGGTAGTGAGGAAAAATGCTCGGCTGAGAATGATTTGGAGCTGGCTGTGAAAGGATAGGCTGGGTTTGACTTTGATGGAGATACCCAAGATAGACAACATGCACAGCATGGGCTTAGGGGTAATGAGATCTCTCGGGCATGTTACACTGGGAGAGGTCCAAAAGGCCTCTTAGAGGTCTCTTAGCACATCCCTTGGGTTGCCAGTCTGCATTCTGTTGCTCATTATGCCCTCTCTGAAGTCTTAAAATCCCTATTATTTCATGGTCAATTTGCTGCTTTTTTCCAAGGCCAATATTGTCCTCAGCAAACCTCAGTTTCTGTAGGGTTTAGTTTGGTGGTTCCAGCCCTGCCATCGTCCTCCAGCGTGGCATAACCAGAGGGTGGTGACAAGGGCCATGAAGAGCCTCTCTGAGCATCATTCAGGCCCAGGTGGGGGGTTCCTCTAAGTACCTCCTGCAGCTCTGCTCTTCTGCTCTAGTCTCACCCAGTATAACCCCACTGGTAGGACTGAAACCAGCCTTTTCATCACAGCCTCTGAGCAGCAGTTGAACACGGGTGGGTGTTTCATTACCATTGAACACAGGGGAGAACCGAGGAGCAGAGCGTTGATGTGATGCCGTCCAAGTTATGCAATCAATAAGTGGCACAGCTGGGGAAAAGCCAGGATCCTCACAGTTCCCTCTCTCCCCACCAGCTCAATCTGCCTCCCCACTGCTTACTGAGGAGACTGGAGTCTCATTGTTTGCACTTTATTTTGCCTTTTTAGATGCTTCCTTCTCCAGGCTGTTTTGCCTGTTCCGCAGTGGCCGGTGTTTAAACAGCGCGAGCAGGAAATGTTTGTCCAATGTGCTTTGAAAAACACACTTCTAAGATGTGCTTTTTATTCCTGGTTTAGACAGAGGCTCGGGAGGCACAAAGAATGATTCTCCTGTTGGTAGGGGTTAGGCAGCAGTTTGGTTTGGAGCTGCTGGTGCTAAAGGCAGGATTGATCTGGGTGCTGGGCGCTGCGGGTCACTTGTGGTCCTCGCAATAAACTGAGCTTTACAGTCAATTATATTCTGTACTCTTGTAGCTTCTCCCAGAGCCAAGGGTCTGAGCTGGACACTGCCTCTGCAAAGCTTTGCTTTGACACCAGATACATCTCCAGTGGAAATTATGGAGCTGATGCAGAAATGATTGGGTGAGGTTTTCTGGACTGAATTATACCAGATGACAAGGCTAGAGGATGCTAAATGTCCCTTTGGGTCTTGAAAGCTATGAATCTGCGTGGATGGATAATGCTAAGTGTCCCTTTGGGCCCTGAAAGATAGGAATCTTTGTGGATATCTCCAAGCTTAAATGGCTAGATGGGGTTTTGTGAAAGCATTGTTTCATCTCCTGCTGACGATGGAGCTGTTGGAGGATGCTCCACATGTCAAATGAGGACAGGGAAGGAAATGGCATTCATGCGAGGGCTTGCTGCAGCCCTTGGCTTGATCTTGGGAATGCAGCTGGGGAAAACACTATCCCAAGGGAGAAATACTGGGGTATTCAGGAGCAACATCCTGGTGTTTGGCTGCAGAGAGCGATGCTGGTGCAGGCGGGCAGGAGAAGGCAACAATCAGGCAGCAGGCTGGAGGTTCAGACCCACGTTACTGTCTGGGAAGCCCATTGCTGATGGTGTGAGGGTGTTTATGGGGACAAGCCGCAGGCCAAGGCATGGACAGGCAGTGCTTGGGGTACCCGGCGCGGTGCCAGGCATCTGGAGGAGCCTGGTGAACCACAGCATTGCCCTGCCAGGGAGCTGCCTGCTCCTGCATCCAATTAAAGTGCTGGAGCAACCCGGGGAGGCAGAAGGGGTTGAGTCAGGGCTTGGCTGGGATCCTGGGCGCTGCGATTCATCCAGCAGAGCGAAACAGCACAACAAAGGCGCTGGGATTCTTAATGAGTGTTTAGGATCTTGGATCCGTGTCTCGTCAGTCATTTGATCCAGCCACAGGACTCATATTAGTGGGTGGGAGAGAAATCCTGTCTGAGCATTAGGCGCTGTAGGTTTCCACCCTGGCTGGGAAGCTATCATTGCGTCTGGTAGGAGAAGCCTATTTACAGTCGCTCTCCGTGGGTTGCCAGGCTCCTAGCAGAGCAGTTCGCACCAGATGGTCCCTGCAGCATCCTGGAGATGATCTCCAGACTCCTAAGAGCAGGCTCCTGTGGATCTCCAGCTTGGATTCATGCTGACCCCGGTGCAGTCAAGCAAAAAGCATCAGCCCTTAGGCTGTGTCCAAGGTGAGATCCTTCAGCAGCCCCCCATGTGCTCCCCCAGGATGATGCATAGCTCAGGATGCGTATCTGATATACCTCAGGATATAGGTGTGCTTGTCCAGGAGGCCTCATCCCAGTCCTTTACAAAGCCCTATTTGGGCTTGGTGGCTGGAGTTTGGTGAGTACTATCCAGTGTTGGAGCTGGGCACTGGCTCTAAAGGCAGGACCCAGCTCTGGGTGCCAAAGCTGTTTGCAGTTCAGTGGGTCAGAGCTGCTCATGTGTCAGCCTGAAGATGAGGAGGAGAAAGGAGCAAATGCTTCCCATGTCCCAGCCATTCTCCTGCAGCGAAGACCCACTGTGGGTGCAGGTCAGAACTGCCCAGAGCTCCTCCTGCCCAGCTCCTGCTGCCATAAAGAGCTGGAATTTTCCTCCGAGGAGAAGTGACCTGGAGCCGAGGTGACTGGGAGCCTGCCGCTGGGATTAGCACTGAGGGAGGGTTAGCAGCAAACAGCTTTTGTCCTGCTGTGAGGCTTTTGGTCTGCGTTGTGCAGCCTCGTGATGCCTTTGTGAGGGTTACAGGAGCTGAGGTCTGCACTAAAGCATCTGGAGCCAGCTGCCGTGCTGCAGGACATGCCTTGTCCTACGAGGGCCCACTGCTGATCCAAAGCTGATCCAAAGCAATGTCTGATGTGCCTGGAGCTGCAGAAGATGCAAGGTGAACTCAGCACCTTGAGTAGATGGCTGCAAGGGCACCAAGGCCAAATCAGTGTCTGGTCAGGAGTCAGTGGAGCTTGGAGAGACATAGGTTAAAAGGAGGATGGTGAACCCTGGGGTCCTCCAGGGAAAGTAGTTGGGATGTCAAAAGTACCTGATAGCCAATGGATCCATCCATTGGCCAGGAGAGCAGTGGTTGCTTGTGACCTGAGTGACTGTGAGAACAACCCCTTCCAACCCCACTCTCCTGTGTAGTCATTGCTAGCTTTGTTTTCCCCATGCCTGGATGTGTGGTCCCCCTTGGCATGTTTCTCCTCTTGTGTCTGTAGGTTGCCTATGGGACCACAGAAAACAGCCCTGTCACCTTCATGGGACTTCCCAATGACAGCATCACCAGGAAAACCGAGACGGTGGGATGCATCTTACCCCACACAGAGGTGATAGTGACCCTCCCTGCCTGCAGCAGAGCTCAGTGCCCTCCCTTGTTTGGTGTTGGGGCACACCATCACATTTAGCTTGGACATCTACTGAGCCCTTCTCTTCCGTTGTAGGCAAAAATTGAGGATCCCGAAACAGGTCAGTCCGTGCCTCTGAACACTCCTGGGGAGCTTCAGATCCGTGGCTACTGTGTGATGCTGGGCTACTGGGGTGACCCTGCCAAGACAAGTGAAGCGATCACTGATGAGAAGTGGTACAAGACAGGGTGAGTCTGGAAACAGCCCTGCTCCTGCTGATCTGTGATGCTGGGTGGGGATGGATGTGAACAGAAGTGCCTTGGCTGTGATTTCAGTGGCCACAGAACTTCAGAGCAGCTCTTAGCACAGAGTCCCCTGTGCCAAGTGCACCTGGAGAAGGGAAAGATCACTTGGCTACTGGAAGGATGGAGGGGCTGTGAGGTACACAGCAGGGACAGGAATTGCCTTCCCTCAAGCCCTGCTATTTATGTGGACGCTGCTGATGGCAATAGCAGGAGCTCTTTGATCCCTTCCATGTATTGAGGGGGCATCTCAGCCTCCAGACCAGGCTGGATGGGAGCATCAGCCATTCCTCCCCCTAGTTAGGCCAGGACTAGGTGTGGTGTTGTTACAGGGACCTTGCGAGCCTGGATGAGCACGGCTACTGCAGGATCATAGGCCGATGCAAGGACATGATTATTCGGGGAGGAGAGAACATCTACCCAGCAGAGCTTGAACAGTTTCTGTACACCCATCCCAAGGTTGATGAGGCTCAGGTGAGTGGGAGGGAGATGGTTGCTGTGGTTGGGAAACCAGTATACAAAGCTGCAGGGACTGCTGCTTGGGATTGTCTTCCCCTGTTTTCGGCATCCATTTGTGTGTAACGTTGGTTGGCAAGCAGGAGGGAGAAGCTCATGGCATGGGGAGGGTGTTGTGGTTTAGTCCCAGATGGTAACGCTTGCTCACTGCCCCACAACCACTGATGGGATGGGAAGAGAATCAGGAAAAGGTAAACCCCATCAGTTAAGAACAGTTTAATTACTGAAATAAAGTAAGATACAATAATTGTAATGGAAAGGGGAAGAGAGGGGAATAAACCCCAATAAACACAAATGATGCACAACACAATTGCTCACCACCTGCTGACTGATGCCCAGCCCATCCCAAGTAGTGATCAGTGGCTCCCAGTCAACTCCCCCCAGTTTCTATACTGGGCATGATGTTTTGTGGTATGGAATATCCCTTTGGCTAGTTTGGCTTTTCTCCCTCCTGACTTCTTGTCCCCCTCCTTGCTGACACAGCATGAAAAACTGAGAAGGCCTTAACTTAGGGTCAGCACTACTGAGCACCAGCTAAACCATCAGTGTGTTATCAACATTATCCTATCAGTAAATCCAAAATCACAGCACTGCACCAGCTACTAGGAAGAAAATTGACTCCATCCCAGCAGGAACCAGGACAAAGAGGCAGGCAGAGCTCCTGGCATAGGGCATGTCATTTCCTCTTGTGCACCAGCTTCATGTCTGCAAAGCAGTGACTGTCTTCCTTCAGGTCTTAAACTGCCTGTCCACTTCCATAGCTCCCTCTGACATTCCTGCTTGGAAAGCCGTCTGCAAGGACAGGTTTAACTGAACTTACGGATCATTACTAAACTCCCAAACCCAAGAAGCCTCCTCCAGCAAGTCCCTGGCGATGAGGAGTGAGGGTTGGCTTCACCCCTTCACAAGCCCGTGCTGATTTGCAGCACGGAGCAGCTGCTCCCAGCCTGCTGGGATTGCTGGGCTCCAGGGTTTGTGCCAGACAAGTTTCCCCATAAATAAACCGGCTCTTTAGTCAGCGTTGTGCCTGTGCCAGGCCAGCAGCTCTCCCTGGAACAGGCCCAGTGCAGATGGGTTGCAAACCAGCCCTGTTTATGTAGTTTCTAGGGCTTTATGTCACTGCTCTGGACTCAAAAGGATCGACGTGTCTCTAGGATTTGGAGACACTGGTTCAAGGCGGGGAATGACAGTAGGAATCTTGTGGAATAGCATGAGCAAGCTTTGGAGAGAGATCAGGCGTGGGAAGTCCATCTCCTGGTATCACACTCCATCCCTCTCCTGCTGTTCCATATGGAGATTCCCATCTCCCTGTTGGTTGTGAAACCTGTTGCCCCCTTTTCCAGGGAAGCAGAGGCACGCAGAGGGATGGCAGATCCCTGTTGCACTCACAATGAGCTGCTGCCTGCCTGGTCTGACTCATCCCTTGCTCCAGTGACTTTGCAAAGCCAAAGGAGGGTGTTGGTGTCCTGGCACCCAGCCTGCTCTGCCAGCTTTCCTCTGGCAAATGGTTGGGAAGTCTTTCCAGGAAGGCTGGATGTTGTGTAGAAGACACTGCTGGGGTGGTCAGGCAGTTCAGACTGCCTTTACAGACCCCATGCCATGGTTCCAGCATCCCTTTATACGGGTCAGGGCTTGTGCCATGGCCAGCACACATACCCTGTGGGAGGAAAGGGATGTGCCCATGGGTCACACTGATCATCTGTCCCAACCAGGTGGTTGGTGTGAAGGATTCACGGATGGGAGAAGAGATCTGTGCCTGCATCCGAGTGAAGACTGGGCAGGAATGCACTGAGGAAGAGATTAAAGCCTTCTGCAAAGGGAAGGTGGGTCTCAGAGTCTTTGGTTCCTCACCAGACCAGTACCCCCCGCTGGGCAGAGCCATGGGTTTGGAGGAACTGGGGAAGCAGCCCTGGCATTCCCAGCTTGGGCAGTCGCAGCAGGTTCCTTCAGAGCTGTTTTCTCTTCCCAGATCTCCCATTTCAAGATCCCGCGGTACATCGTGTTTGTGGATCAGTACCCGCTCACCGTCTCGGGCAAGGTAAGGGATGGGCTGGGGCAGGGTGGGTGCCCTGGCCTCCTGTTCCATCTCCTGAGCCTCTCTTCCTCCTCCTCTCTGCGCTTCATTCCAGATTCAGAAGTACAAGTTGAGGGAGCAGATGGAGAAGCACCTTCAGCTCTGAGCTGGGGAAGGCAGAGCAAAGCACGGCACAGATCAGCCCCACTTCAACCAGCTTTGGGTCTGTTTCCCCTGTGCCTTGTGCTGTGCAGTGGGGACCTTCTCTGCTGCCATCAGGCCGGTGGCAGGGTTAGTTAATAAAACAGAGTGCCTTTGTCCCCACTTGGGTTTGTTTCTCTGCCAGCAGACACTGCGGTGTGAGGAGGGATGCTTATTTCTGGGGTTACTGAGAGACCTTATGAGGGTTTTGAAGCTTTGTGTCTCTTTGAGGCATTTGGCTGTAGCCATTTCAGAGGACTTGGATGGATGCTGGGAGGTATTTGACTGGTGTTTAAAGTCAGCCTGGCCTGGCTTCCCAAGGGAGGGGGATGCCCTCTCTGCTGAGTCTCCTGGGTCATGTAACACAGCGGATGAGCTTGAAATGAGGGACAGGGGCTTTGGAAGTGAGACTTTGGATGGGAAGGGGCTCCCTAAAGCTGCCTGGAGATTCTCACCCTGTCCCCACACCTTCTGCCCCCCAAAGAAACATCTCCAAGGCAGACTTGGCATGGTTCGTTTGGTGTTTTGGACAAGGCAGGCAGTGAGGATGTTGTCCCAGCAGCACTGTGAAGCAGAGCACACCTCAGACAGTGTTTTACTGGAGTTATTTGGTACCTCCCAGTCATGAAACACTCCTGGAGAAGGGGAAGAGCCGAGCTCCTCCTCCTTGCCCACAGCAGTGTCCCAGCCCAGCTGGGAACAGGATAACGTTGGTACCAACATCCATGCCATCTCTCTCCTGCTTCCTTCCCAAGCAGGGCTCGCAGCTGGGCCTCCACCTCCGTGCTGGAGCTTCCTCCAGGGGAAACAATGCTACAGGGAGAGGCAGCAAGGGCTCGAATCCAGCTGGACTGAGGGCTGTACCCATGGAAGCAGACCCAGTGGCACACAGCCGCACTGTTCCTACCTGCTTTCTGAAAGGAAACAAACAGGGGATGGGGTGCTTTGTGTTGCATCCTTCCTGTATGCTGTCTGTCTTTGCAGCAAGCTCTTCTGCCATTCCCAAACTGCTTGTGGGGCTGGTGTCGGTGCTTCATCACTTCACCTCTGCCCACCCTGCAGTAAGTGGGATGTGCGCAAGCAAAACCCAGGCCTCCTCCCTACCCTGGTTTTGGACCCTTGTAAACCATCCTTCCCCAAAGCGGAGCTGTTACTGCAGCCAGGGACTTGGGGATGCAGGGGACCTCTAGGTCTGGTGTCCAGGGAAGGAATTTTTACCTCCCTTTGCTTTCCCCCTGCCAGGCCGGGGGCTCTTACGGGCAGAGAGGGTTACATCAAGCGTGGGATAGGATACCCCAAACAACCCACTCGCGGCCTGTTAACAGTGCCGTGACTTGCGTCGTAGGCAGCTCTCGTTCCTCCATGACTGTTAACAGAGCAAATAACGTTTGGGACCGGCAGTGCTGGCGCTGTGGAGGCACAGAGGAGCGGAGCATCCTCTGCAGGAACGGGGGCAGCTCCCGGGCTGCCAGAGCCTGGCTGGGACCCTGCGTGCGGGACCGCACCGGGGCAGGGGAGCGCCAGCGGCGCCGGCTCTGCCCCGTTCCCTTCCCGTCCCCACCGAGGGGCGGCCGAGCGCGGGGCCCGCCTCGGGGCGGGGCTGCGGGGCCCATGGCGGCGCGGGGCTGGCGGCGGGCGGCGGCGATCGCTGCGGTGCGGCCCGGGCCGGGGCGGGCACCGGGAGCGGGTCCTGCCTCGGAACCGGTCCCAGAAGCGGCTGCCCCCGCCGCAGCCTCGGTCTACGTGCATGTGAGCGGGGAACCCGGGGAACCGAGCGGGCGCAAGGGAGTGGGGGGGGGGGGGGGGGG